>ML778763.1:256946-311902 GCA_009831015.1 Picea engelmannii
ATATATATATATATATATATATATATATATATATATATATATATATATATATATATAACATTTTAACATAAAAGTGAATAGTTTGTGTGTTTTTCAAAGTGAATAATGTATTGGTAAGCTTATCCTTGCAAAATAATTGTGAGAGGTTAAAATTTAAAATATTATCAAGTTAAAATTTTCAGTATTTATTTTATAAGATTAGACCCTAGTTATTTTGATTCAAAATGTAATGGTATTTACAATGCAAAGAATTTAAATTGATGTGAATATAGTTGTTTTAGAACATTTCTCTTTTATTAATATTAATTTTTTTTTATAATGTGTTAATGAAATCAATACTCTAAAAATATTAATTTTTTTTTATAATGTGTTAATGAAATCAATACTCTAAAAACTTTTAGGAGTGAAATGAAATGAAAACATTTGAAGCATATTAAATTAATTATATTAATGAGTTAAATTATCTAAATATAAAGTATTATTAGTTTTTATTAGTTTTTTAATAAGATTTGTCAAAAATGTATTTTAATATATGATAATAAGCCAAATACTTAAAAGATAAGTACTTTTATTTTTTTAATTTATTAAAATAAAAATTCTTTCAATCTCTTCAATATCTATGTTGGTATTTGATTTCATGCTTGGGTGTGTCCTTATTAATGTTGGGGAGTTTAGACCCATGGTTTGTTTAGAGTTGACCAACAAAAACCCGAGAGCATCAACATATCAATCCTTGGCCAAGTCGAGGAAGGTCTCACCTGAGATGCACAGAGGATCACAGAGACCATAGGGTCTTGTGACAAGGATGAAGGTTTAAACATGCATAGGTTCATTGGGGATGTGATCCGGATTTATGAGCGGAACGAAATGAAAACACAGATTTATAATATTAACACAGAGACACAATGAATAATAACAAAGATAGAGTAAAACTTGACTTCTATTAAATAAGAAATATGTTGAAACTGTAAAAATGCAGACTAAAACAAGCTTGCTAGAATGGTGGCGGCGTATCTTTGAGAAGATATGTGATGACTACACTCATTCACAAGAAGATGAGTACAATGAGGCTCCCAAGGTCTTTTTACATCAAACATGAATGTCAAAACCCTAGACATCCAAAAACCTAACCCTAGGAGATGAAGCACCAAAAGTCATGTGGGCCCCGTTGGGGTAAGTTAGTACATCAACTTCCCGTGGTCGTAACTTTTGCATACGATCTCCATTTTAGGTGCACGATAGCTCGTTGGAAAGGTCTATCCAAGGACTAGACATTATGTTGCCACACTCTAACTTTGTTGACAATGAGATTGTGGCGGGCCCAGAAAATGTTGTTTAGGGCCTCAAAAGGACCCCAGAAGTTTAAGACCCGAAAAGCTTGAAAAAACTGCCAAGATCAAATTTGTAAGTGAGCCAGTTGGAATAGGTCGTAACTTTTACATACGATCTCCGTTTTAGGCGCACGATAGCTCATTGGAAAGGTCTATCCGAGGACTACACATTGTGTCATCACACACTGAGTTTATCTACAACGTGACTATGTAGGGCCCAAAAAACGTTGTTTAGGGCCTCAAAATGACCTCGAAAGTTTTACAACCCCAAAAGATAGAAAACAACTGCCAAGATGAAATTTGTAAGTGAGCCAGTTGGAATAGGTGGGTGGCCACCGATATCCACCTGGATAAATCCTCCCCCCTTAGGAAGCAATGGTCTCCATTTCATTGAGTTCCCATATCATATGAGGAAATTTTTGCTAAATTTGGCCCCGGGTGAGCGACTTGCCTTGGTGCAGGAGCTGCCCTGCTTTGACAACCCAATAAAGCTGGATCCTGTATTGGAAAGTGCACTTGACCTATGTGTCCACTATCTGATCAATGGATTCTTGTTCCATGTAGTCAGGGTTGAGCTTTGTCGATGTCAATTGTTCTGCTATCTTTGAGGTGTCCAATAATGGTGGAAAATATGGTCGAAGGAGGTCCACATTAAACACTAGATGCAAGCCAAGGAAGGGGGGAATGTTGAGCTCAAAATAATTATCACCCACAACCTTGGTGATGGTGTAAGGTCCATAGCAGAGTGGACGAAGCTTCTGATGGGGCCCCGAAAGGCGTTCCTTCTGCTAGTGCAACCAAACTTTATCTCACACCTGAAACTTGTGTGGCACCCGATGTTGATCATGGCGCTGCTTGTACTTAGCATTGGACTTCTGTAAAGTATCCTGAACCTATTGGCGGATGTGTTGGGTCCGCTCAATGAATCTAGTAGCTTTGTCGGCTTTAGTATGAGCATGGGACGAGTTTGTCTGGGTGGTCGCAATGGGTAGTGTAACATCCATGGGACCCAATGGTTGAAATCCCAACCCCACTTGAAAGGGGATGTGGTTGGTTAAGCTATGTAGGGCTCTGTTGTAGCTATGCTGAACATAGGGAAGACTCTCATCCAATGTGTGGGGATTCTTGAAATTGTACATGCACATGATATGCACGATCATCTGATTGACGACCTCAGTTTGACCATCTGTCTGGGGGTGGAAGGCAGTAGATTTGGTGAGCTTGGTGTCCAACAGTGACTAGAGGATTGACCAGAATGTGTCGAGGAACCAAATGTCCCGATATGAGACAATGGTTTGTGGTATCCCAAAGTGTACCCAAACTCATTCAAAGAAGACCTTGGCAGTGGCCTCTGCTGTGATGCTCTTCTTGCAAGCAGCCAAAATCGCCATTTTTGAAAAAAGATCAACCACAAAAACACAATCATTTCCCTGCTTAGTTGATGGAAGGCCCGACATGTAGTCCATCGAGATGGATTCCCAGGTCCTTTCAAGATTAGGTAGAGGGGTGTACATGCCTTGTTTCTTAATGGTCGGTTTGACAACGACACAGGGAGTGCAGGATGTGATATACTTGCTAACATCCTGTTGAATTTTCAGCCAATAGAAATGTTGCTGCAACATTGCCACTGTCTTTTCGACGTCAAAGTGTTCTACCACCCAACAGTAGCCTTTGCTTGCTTTCTTGATGGAACATAGAGATGGCCTAGGTGGAAAAACATCCCATCCTGAAGATGGAAATCAATGACATCTATGTTTGTGCCCAACATCTGGTAGGTGGCGGAGAAGTCAGGATCTCTCTCATAGAGTTGGGGCCACCCAGAGGTCTCATGGCCACCAGACTTTAGCACTGTGGTGAGTGCTGGAACTGAAGGGCGGCCGAGGCAATCAACGACGCGGTTGATGCTTCCTGTCTTATACTTGATATTGTGATGGAACTGCTGCAAGTATGTGGACCACTTCTGATGGTGGCCATTCTGCAATTTGATCTGTGTTTGCATGAACTGCAATGATTTATGGTTGGTGTGGATGACTGTCTCCTTCCCTAGTATGTAATGCATCCATTGGCGAAAGGCTTGCACAATGGAGGGCATTTCTTTGTCGTAAGTAGGGTACTTACATACAACATCTGATAGTGTCTTACTATGATAGGCCATAGGGTGTCTGTGCTGAGTGAGAACTGCACCCACAACATAGTCTAAAGCATTTGTCTTGATCTCAAAGGGTTGTTACAGGTCGGGTAATGAGAGCACTGGGGTTGAGCACAAGCATTGCTTCAAATCATCAAACGTTTTCTGTTGTGACATGCCCCACATGAAATTTGTCTTACCACCACCCTTGGTTACTTGGTTGAGTCCCATGCAATATGGGAGAATCCCAACAAGAACCTTCGATAGAAATTGGCAAGGCCTAAAAAGATCTGAAGCTCAGTGAGTGTGGTTGGGGCTGGCTAGTCACGAATGACCTAGATCTTGGAAGGATCAACATGCACCCCATGCTCATCAACAATGTAGCCTAGGTATTGGACCCTGTCCATGCTGAAGGAGTATTTTTCCAAATTTACGTATACCTTGTGCTGTCGTAGAGTGTGTAGAACCTGTTTAATATGCTACAAGTGTTTCACTCAATTCTTGTTGTAGATGAGGATGTCATCCAGATACACCACCAAAAAATAATTGGTGGAAGGTCGCAAGATATTGTCCATCATCCTCATGAAAGTTGTTGGGGCATTCGTCAAACCAAAGGGCATGACCAACCATTCGAAAAGACCTTCTTTGGACTTGAAGGCAGTTTTCCATACATCTGTCTGCTCTATTAGGACCTGATGGTAGCCAAAATTTAGGTCAATATTATTGAAGTATTTCCCCCCCTTGAGTTGGTCAAGGAGATCATCGATTCAAGGAATCAGGTACTAGTTCCTGAATGTGATTTTATTTAGGGCCCGATAATCCATGTAGAGACGCCAGGTCCGTATTTCTTCTGCACAAGCACGATTGGGCTTCCATATGGTGATGAGATGGGTCAGATGTGCCCCTTTTGGAGCAGTTCTTGGATCTAACGCTTGATCTCCTCGTTTTCTGACAGAGAGTGGCGATAGACTAGCCCATTGGGTAGTAGTGCGCTGGGGGTCAGATCAATTGAATGCTTGACCTGACAGTGTAGAGCTACCCCAGTGGGTGAGGAGAAGATGTCTTTATATTCTTTCATGACCTTATCCACTTTCGTTTGCTGCATGGAGAGATCAATTGCAGAGGCCATGGATGTGGCTGGAACCTTTCACTCACTTTGAGAGCGAATCACAAAGAAGAAAAACTTCCCAGTCTGAGAGATGACCTTCCTGCATTGCTTGGTAGAGATCAAGGAAATGACAGTAGGTGGGACTACCTCGGGTATCCTGTACAATTTCATGTCCAAAGTAATAATAACATTGCGAGGCCTAGACTCATATACAACATGACGTTTCCATAAATAAGGTTGGACCAAAAGAACATCACAAACTTCAAGGGGAGTGACATCACACAATACCTCATCTTTGAAGGGCTTGATGTCGTAGGACATGCGACATTGTTGGTTGACACGAAGATCACTTCCTTGGCAGAGCCATCCAATGGTGTATGGTTGTGGGTGCAACATTGTCGGCAGGGCTAAATTCTTGACAACCTCCTCTAAGATGAGGTTCTTCTGGCTACCACTATCAATGATGAAGTGCAGTGGAGTACCCTTCAGCCACATCTGTGAATGAAAGAGGTGCTCACCTCCCTCTGGCTCATCAGGTTCACTAGGATGGATCTTGGTGTTAGCAACAATGGCACTGGGTTTCGTGTCAATAATTAGTCTCCCCTTTTTCAGTTTTGACTCTGAGTCAAAACCCACATCTGATTCAGAGGCTTTCACCTCCGCCGATGACTACTTTGAGCGACAATCAACGGTGTTATTCCAAGGGCTCTTATGGAAGTCACACCACTTCCTGATGTCTTTCTTCATCTTTCCATTGTCCTTCTTAGTTTGCAGCTTAGAGTGGTTATCCTGAGGCTTTCCATATTTTCTTTTCCCTTTGTTCTACAGGTTGGGGCTGCTCTTGCTCTGCTTTTGCTGTGAGGGGTTCCCAAACCCAAACTGCCACGTCTTTTGTTTAAGCTTCTGCTTGATTTTGATGACATATTGATAGGTCGCGCCTAAGGATGAGATGTCCAAAAATCCATTTCTATATGGATGTATCTATGCTGACTGTTGCGGTACTTGAGCACCATATGCTGCTCAGAATCTTTGATACCCAGCTTGGTGCGCAAGGTATGGAAGACATTGGTGAACTCCGACACTGTTTGGTCTCTTTCCTGCCGTAATGTGGTCCATCTTGTATACAAATCATCATAACTTCCAACAGGGTAGTATTGTTTGTTAATAACATCCTTGAAGGAACCCCAAGTGGGCGCAACTGCAAATAATGTAGATCCCTCTATTTCATTTTTCTCACAGAAAGTCTCCCACTAATGTTTGACATGGGGGACGACCTCGAGGAGCACAAATGTAATATTTTCTCTATTGGAAAAGTTGTGGACAAAAAAATACCCTTCTAGAAGGTTTAACCATTTATCTATGGCATCCACATATATTTGACCTTCAAATACAGGAATATCAAAATTGATCTGTACCTTGAAGGGGGTGGTGCCTCTGCTTGAGGTAGATGGGTTGCTTGTTGGTAGTCGTCGAAGGATTTGTGAAAAGTTGTCCATCATCGCGCTCCTCTGTTGCTCGAGGGATTTCTCTTTTGTGCTAATCCTTGATTCTTCTTGTGCACAACAAGTCCAAAGTTCTTCAAATGTAGGATACTCAGTTCTTGTGTTCATGCTAGCAGCAAATGCATCCCATGTCTTGGGAAGACCATTAAGTACTATATTCACTAGTTCCTTTTCTGAAATGATTTCCTCAATAGCTTGTAGTCAATCTCCTAACTGAGATATTCTTACAAAGTATGATGTTATGCTGTCATCATTATTCATTTTCATGTCACGGAGCTCATTCTTCAGACTCATCACTTGTCCAATATTTCTGACTGAGAAGAGGTTAGTTAGGGAATCATACATCTTCTTAGATGAGTCAAGATGAGAAATGTAGGATATCAAATGGTCCTTTACAAAGTCCACTATGATGCTCATAACATTGATGTCATTGTCCTTGAACTACTCCATAACTGCAATGTTCTGAGGTTCCTTCTCTTTTCTCGCTTCAAACTGTGGTTCCATGATCTTTCCTTTCATGATATCCAATACTTTAGTCTTGGCAAGGATGAGATCAATCCTTGTCTTCCATGCTCTGAAGTTAGAAACCCCTTCTAACTTGTTTTCTAACTTCATAGAGTAAGTCATAACTGCTTTGACTTGGTCAACCTTTGACTTTGACTTTGACTTGGTCAACCTTTGAATTTGACCAAAAACTCAAACTTGATGCCTTGGCTTGTTGAGAGTACTGGGAGGTGCGCTAGGCTAGGGCACATTAGGTTATCCAGGAATTAGGTCAAGCACTTCACTTAAGGTGCCTCAACACGAGTGTTAGGGTTTTGTTGCTGCAACAAAAACTTTGACTGTAACTGAGAAAATCCTCCCAGTCTACCTTCTAGTGGTTAGACTGTCCGAATATAGTGTGGGCCTATAACCTGTTAGAATAATAGGGGTGACCGTTTCACCGTAGAAAATATAGCAATATTGTCACCCAATCATAGGCACAAAGGCCACTCCGAGCACCTTAACCTTGACAGATAGAATAATTTTGGAAGCAAACCCTAGAACCAATAACCAACCAAGGTAGCGTACCTCTCTCCAAAGCTAGCGTACCAAGCATAAATTCCAAACCATAACCAAGCAGCAAGTCCAACCATAACCAAAGACCAAGTCACCATTGCAGCAACTGCAACTCTTCTCCAGTCATGCGCACCACTTGTCCTTATGCAGTTGTGAGATTGAGTGTGACAAATGATATTTAGCGCCCTCTTATTTATAGTCCTCCAAGTGACCTAACTGAGATGAATTCTACTTATGGAGGATAATAATTTAATATAAATTATTATCTTGAGCCGACTTGTCTTCTAAGGTTATTTCCTAACCTTCTAGGGTTTCTCTTGCTTCCCGAAATATTCTAGACTTGTCAAAGGTTACACATAGAGGTTAATACCTCATGTAGCTACCATAATATCAACATGGGGTAGTTGGTACGTCAACTTCCCAAGGGCATAAATTTTGCATATGATCTCTATTTGGGGCCCTCGATAGCTCGTTGGAAAGGTCTATCCAAGGACTACACATTTTTCTAGCACACTCTGGCTAAATCCTATGTTGAATTTTCATCTCAAGAATTTAACTAGAGTAGGGTTCTTAAACTTTTAAACAATTATTATGATAACTCCATATAAAGGATTATTGAAAGAATAACATACACATCATACACAAGATTTACCCTGGGAAAACCCTCTAGGGGAAAAACCCAACAAAACTTCCTCAATATAGATTCAACAACCAAGAGCAATGCCTCTCTCCAACAGAGAACTAATGAAGCAGAAGATCCTTCTCAAACCCTTGACTAGGGCAAAGTAGCACACCACATAACTAAGATAAACTCAAGAGATAAACCAAGATCCTCCATGAAATCACCTCCTAGCTGCACTAGTGTCTCCCTCTAAGACTTGCACACTTCTTCTCTTGACTAGAGAGCTTGTGTTATGTGTTGTTCAAATGAGGTGTTGGCCTCTCTTATAAATACTAGTTGGCCAACCTGAAATTAGGTCTAGGCCGACCTGACACTTTGTTAGGGCACAATAGGGATGACCTTACAAAATACACTTTATAAATTACATTTGACCTTTTACAATGGTGCAATAGGGCCGATTTGACAAATGACACTTTAAAAATTACATTTAACACTTTATAATGGCACAATAGGGCTTACATGAATAATCACAATACAATAAGAATATCGCTGCTATTCAAAAATTTAACACTCCCTCTTAGCGAGGAAGGTATTCTTCTCAGTATGATCATCATCACTGCTTATGCACTTCTACACACTTAATCATTTCTTTGTTGTATTTTCACGAATCTATATGTCATAGGAAGTTTTCCAATTGTACAACATGCATCTGGTACATTACCAACATCTCATCAGTGGGATCAACACTCATGGTGGGGATTTATTCTATCTCACACAATGTTGGGCATCTAGCTTTCGCTAGGAACTATCCAGTCCAAAGTCCGGCCACTAGCCCTAGGCTAGTCCCCTAGTTGGCACACCAGTGCTATGGCCCCACATAGACCATGCATATAACCACGAGGGTTAGGCGATGTAGTATGCACACACTACCCATCTAGCCCCATGATAGGAATCATTTGGCCCAGAGTCCAGTCACTAGCCCCAGGCTAGTCATCCTCCAACCACACAGGTTGGCCCTCCAGCTATCAAGGAAATATGCCCTCCCCGAAGGATCTATGATTTACACTTCTTAAAGCTGGGAGCACACACCCTCCCCAAAGGATCCACTTCTACTGACCTTGTACGATGTTAGGCTGACTGGTGCCACAACAAGTGCCCAAACACAAAACTGTTGTTACTACACCACACTATGCTACACTTCGAGTTGCATCTGTAACATATCACTCCCTCTCACAAGGGAAATTCCTTTTGGACCACACCAATATTGTCTCTGAAGTACTCAAACTTCACTCTTGATAGAGGCTTAGTCAACACGTCTGCTACCTGCTCATCGGTAGGGACATACTAGAGCTTCACTGCCCCCTTCTGTACCATCTCTCAGATATAATGGTACTTGATCTCGATATGCTTGGACCTATCATGACACACTGGGTTCTCTAAATTTTTTATGAAACTCTAGTTGTCACAAAGGATACAAGTTTCCTCCTAGTCGAGATCAAACAATCCTGTAATCAACTTCTGAAGCCATACTGATTTGTCACAAGCTGAACATGTTTCCACATACTCTGCCTCAACTGAATTGATCACTACACATGTATGATTCCTACTAATCCATGAGATCACAACTAATCCCAAACTGAAGCAACATCTAGATGTACTCTTCCAGACTATAACATTGCCTGCCCAATCTAAATCTGTGTAGCCCTGCAGTCTTATCTCACGATTCGAGATATATCTGAGTCCATAATCAATTGTACCCTTCAGGTACCTCATCACATGTTTTTCTGCAATCAGGTGAACATGTCTAGGCTCAACCATGTACTGACTCAATGTGTTCACCACAAAACATATATCTGGCCTCGTGTTTGTCAAGTACATCAACGAACCAATCATATGCCTATATATGGTGGCATCCACTATCTATGAAGTTGTATCACACAACAAATTCAGGTTTTCTACCATCGGTGTGGATATGGTATTGCAATCCAGCATCCTGAACCTCTTCAAGATCTCTACAGCATATTTTCCTTGGTTAAGGAAAATCCCATTCGATCTCTGCCATACCTCCAGACCTAAGAAGTAATGCATCATGCCTAGGTACTTCATCTCGAATTCTACTGCAAGTTTCCTCTTACTCTTAGCGATGAGCTTCTCGTTTCTTGTCAGAAACAGATCATCCACATACATTATCAATATCACAGGTTCACCATCCAAAACCTTGAAGTAAAGGTTATAATTTGTTGTACTCTTAGTGAAACCCAAGCTCATCGGGAAACTGTCAATTCAACCATACCATGCTCTAGGTGCTTGCTTCAACCCATACAAGGATTCTTCAACCTGCACACATGTGTTTGCATGTCATGTGTCTCGAAGCCTTGTGGATGCTCCACATACACTTCCTCTTCTATCACACCATTCAGGAAAGTTGTCTTCACATCCATCTGGTGTACCTTCCATTTCAACATTGCAGCTATCACAAGAATAGTCCTAATCAAAGTGTATCTTGCCACAGGAGAAAATGTCTCCTCATAATCTATTCCTTCTTTCTGGGAGAAACCTCGTGCCACAAACCTTTCCTTCTACTTCTCTATGCTGCCATCTGTTGCATGGTTTATCTTGTAGATCCACTTGGAACTAAGGACTATATTTTCTTTTGGTATTGGGACCACATCCCAGACATCATTCCTTATGATTGACCGATACTCTTCAATCATGGAATCTTTCCATTCTTTCTTCTCCGCGACTTCTTCATTAGTGGTAGGTTCTGCATCAATGATGTTTCTCAACAATGCTACATAGCTGGAATATGGTCGCGGTTTCTTGATTTCTCTGAAAGATCCATTTGGGGCTCCATAATTTTCTGCATCATGAATAATCTCATGAGCCCAAGATGGCTTTCTCTTCTTTGCAGCCATCTTTGCAGGTCTTTGTTCTTCTACCACATCATGATGTTCTTCTGGTACTACATCAGTTCCTGCATCTATATCTGCAACTCTGGGAGCTACAGGTTCCCCATCTTAAACCTCATATGTATGGTTCTGTCTCGATCTATTAAAGGCTTCATCCTCATCGAAGGTAACATCTCTATTAGTCTCAATCTGTCCGTGACCAGGGATGTAAACTCTATATGCCTTCGATGTCTCGCTATATCCGACAAAGATACCCTTCTTTCCTGATGGGTCTAATTTGGATATCTTGTCCTTGGGGACATGCACATACACTAGGCAACCGAATATTCTTAGATGGATGACCTCTAGCTTTTCACCTATAAACATCTCTTCTGGTGTCTTATTGCCAAGCACTTGATGGGGACTTTTGTTCTACACATATACAATAGTCCTAGCCGCTTCTTCCCATAAATGCATTGGTAAGTCTTGATCATGAATCATGGATTTCATTGCTTACATGATAGTTTTGTTCTTTCTCTCTGCCACACCATTCTGTTGAGGATTGTAGGGGCTAGAGAGCTCCCTCTTAATCCTAACTTCCTTGAAGAATGTCTTGAATTCATTGTATGTGAATTCTCCTCTTTCAAAGAGATTTTCTACAAGAGCTTTTAATTCTTTGAATTTACTAAATACATCACTTTTATTTTTCAAGAAATAAATCCAGGTTTTACGTGAATAATCATCAATGAATGAGACATAGTATACATACCCGCTTAATGCGTTTGATGAACGAATTGCTAAATACCATATTGCTTACGATCAATAATTCCTTGTAGTGTAGATGAGGGAATCTCCTATGCCATAGTTCACACAGAGTCATTGTATTACGTACAAGTTATGAATCTAAGTGTCCCTTCAATTTGTACAAGCCTCCCTCTTGGACACCAATCACTCTTGCATCATTAATGGTTTTTCCTTTTGGCCACATAAGTACTTCACTATCTACAAAAGCAACTCTGAATCCTTTCTAATATAATGCTGAGATGGAAAGGAGGTTCTTCTTCAATCTAGGAACATATAACAAATCCTTCATCTTCATGGGTTTTCTAGAATCTAATCTATAGGCTTCTTCTCCTACTCCTTTGATGGGGTACTGGTAATCATTTTCTATTTTCACCTTATGAGGTGAATCCTTCTGGATTAGACTTGAGAATGAGTTCTTATATCCGATCATGTGCTTCGAGGCACCACTGTCAGTGAGCCATGTGTCACTTCCATGGGTGAATTTTCCGGTAAGAGACGAAATCAAAACATGCTCTTCACTTAACTCATATCATTTAGCTCTCTTCTGATCAGGTTCTTCATCTTCTACGGCATGAGCGTGATGTCTCTTATAATTTCCTTTTCTGACCTTATCTTTCGAGTTGGGACAAAATATTTCGATGTGTCCCATATTCTGACAAATGAAACATATAAGGTTTGAGTAGTCCTTTTGGCCCTTGTGTGATTTGTGTGACTTCTTGTGAGAATGAGAACAATCCTCCTTCTTACTATTTCCTTTTTCTGCATGTGATGCTAAGGGTTGATCATCATCAACTAGTTTTTCTTCACTTGTTGCCAGCCTTGTTTCTTCCTGAGTATAATCCTCCCACAGTCTGTTGAACTTTGTAAGCTTCCTTATAGAACATATTCCTTGAATGAAAGATTCCCATGATCTTGGGAGACCATTCAAGATGGTCATTATGAGTTTGACTTCTTCTACTTTGTCTCCAATGGATTCAAGTTTCTCTTTAATCTGTGATACCCTTGTGAAGTATGACTGAATATTTTCTAAGTTCTGCATCTTCACACTCTTGAGATGTGTTCTCAAAGTCATCTTCCGATTGATGTTCTTACCTTCATATAATCTGGATAGGGCATCAAACATCTTCTTGGGAGTTGTCAAAGACAAGACACGCGGGATAAAGTGATCATTGATAGAATCTGCAATGATTCTCTTCACCTTGACCAAGCTCTTATTGTGTTTTTCCTTGGCCTCATCTCCCTCTCGGTCTGGAAATTCCTCCTTAACAAATACTTCTAGGTCATGCTATTCTAGAATGAGCATCACTCTGTACTTCCATGCTCATAAGTTATCATCACCCTCAACCTTCTCATCAAGCTTAGTGCTGGTAGTCATCTTGCCCTGTGACGAAAATACGATAAGAAAAAAAAATTCAGAGAAGAATTTTTTACTTATGATAGAGTGCGCAATGTCAAAATGAAATTCTTCTCTAAGTTGATTCTGCAGCCGTCTTGATGTCTTGACTTAGGGTTTATGAGGAAACCCTAAATTTTTAAACTTCAAGTTTTAGAATTCCAATCCAGGGAATAGATGTGCTCGCCCAGGGAGAGCTCCTAGATGGTCTTACTTTTCCCAACATCCTTCAGCAAGGTGGATGACATCACCTTCTAGGGTTTATGCATAAACCCTAATTTCTAAAACTTGTCCAAACCGAAAACTACTCCTGGGAGAAGGTGCACTAGGGTTAGGAGAGTATTCTTGTGCCCTTATTTTTCTCAAAGAGCTCTCCTGTGCTATGAAGATGCCTTCTTTCAGGTATGCTCTGATACCATGTTGAATTTTCGTCTCAAGCAATTAACTAGAGTAGTGTTCTTAAACTTTTAAACAATTATTATGATAACTGCATATAAATGATCACTGAAATAATAACATCCACAACATACACAATATTTACCCTGGAAAAACCCTCTAGAGGAAAAACCCAACAAAACTTCCTCAATATAGATTCAACAACCAAGAACAATGCCTCTCTCCAAGAGAGAACTGATGAAGCAGAAGATCCTTCTCAAACCCTTGACTAGGGCAGAGTAGCGCACCACATAACCAATATAAAATCAAGAGATAAACCAAGATCCTCCATGAAATCACCTCCTAGCTGCAGTAGTGTCTCCCTCTAAGAATTGTGCACTTCTTCTCTTGACTAG
Source organism: Picea engelmannii (assembly GCA_009831015.1). Taxonomy (NCBI): domain Eukaryota; kingdom Viridiplantae; phylum Streptophyta; class Pinopsida; order Pinales; family Pinaceae; genus Picea; species Picea engelmannii. The sequence goes on from ML778763.1 coordinate 270,573, forward strand.
AGAGCTTGTGTTGTGTGTTTTCCAAACAAGGTGCTAACTTCTCTTATAAATACTAGTTGGACAACCTAAAATTAGGTTTGGGACGACTTGACACTTTGTTCAGGCACAATAGGGCCGACCTTACAAGATACACTTTATAAATTACATTTGACCTTTTACAATGGTGCAATAGGGCCGACTTGGAAAATGACACTTTACAAATTACATTTAACACTTTATAATGGCGCAATAGTCCCGACATGAATAATTACAATACAATAAGAATATATTTCGCTACTACTCAAAAATTTAACAGCCTATAGTGTGACTGCGGTGGGCCTAAAAAATGTTGTTTAGGGCCTCAAAACAACCCTGGAAATTTAGAACCCAAAAAGTTGTAGAAAAAATTCCAAGGCGGAAACCGTTGTTTTGAGCTAGTGGAATAGGTGGGTGGTCACTGATTTCCACTTGGACAAATCCTCCCCCCTTAGGAAGCAATTGTATACATTGTGTCAAGTCCCCGGGGAAGCTTTTGATGAATCTGATCCTTGGTGACTTGCTTGCCTTGCTGAAGAAGCTAGTTGAAGGCTGTTATGAACCTGTTGTTGGAGGGGTTGGATCTGTTTAATCAATCTGGCTACATGATCTTCCTGAGTGTGGGAGGAATCTGTCAGTGAAGATGCAACATGAATAACATGGAGGGATTTATCATAACTTGGTTTGACTAGGAAGTGTGGAGGCACCCCCGTAGGTGCAATAGGAATATCTTGGTGCTCTTCTACAATCTTTTTGATCTTCTTCTGATGGATAGAAGGGTCTTGGGTCGAGGTTGTAGTGGTTGCAATGTCCTCTTCTGACTAGATTATGGAGAGGATAAACTTTGCACTTTGAGATATTACTTTGCGACACTGTTTTTTCGGGACAATAGTCAGAACTACCTCTGGTATCCTGTAGGGACAACCCCCTAGAGTAACAATGATGCTACGGGGTCGAGACTCATAAATAACATGACGTCTCCATATATATGGCTTTCCTAACAGAACATCACAGACTTCTAGTGGGGCAACATCACACAATAACTCATTCTTGAAGGGCTTGATGTCGTATGACAAGTGGCACTACTGGCTGACATGAAGCTCTCGTCCCTAGCAGAGCGATTTGATGTTGTATGGCTATGGGTGTGGTGTTGTCGGAAAATCCAATTGCTTGATGACCTCTACTGAGATGAGGTTCTTATGTCTTCCACTATCAACAATAAAATGCAGTGGGGTCCCCCTCACCCACATTTTTGAATGGAAAAGGCACTCCCCCTCCTCAGGATCCTCTATTTCTTCTAGTTGGATTATTACGGTCACGAAAATAGCAGTGGGTTCTGCATCAATTATCTGTCTCCTTTTATTATTGTCTGAATCATAGTCCGATTTGGGGCTCAACTCTGTTTCTTTGAGCTTGACCACCAATGACTGTTTCGAGTGACATTCATTGGTGTTGTGCCAAGGGATTTTTTGGAAGTCACACCACTTCCTGGTGTCCTTCTTCATCTTCCCGTTACCCTTCTTTTCATGTGGCTTGGACAGGTTTTCTTGAGGTTGACTGCTCTGTGAGTTATGGATTCCTTTACCATACTTTGGTTGTTGCATATTTGTAGACTCAAATTCATGCTTGTTCTGTTGCTTAATCTCTGCTCGATTTTGATAGCATATCTATAAGCGACTCCCAGTGATGAGATGTTCAGAAAATCCATTTTGGTTTGGATGTACATGTGTAGAGCCCCACGGTATTTTAGAACCAAATGCTGCTTAGAGTCTTTGATACCCAGCTTGGTGCGCAAGGTATGGAAGGTATTTGTGAACTCTGACACTGTTTGGTCCCACTTTTGATGCAGCATGGTCCATCTCATGTACTGGTCATCATAGTTTCCCACAGGGTAATATTGCTCCTTGACTGCATCCATAAAAAATCCCAAGTGGGCTCGGCCCCAAATATTCCAGACTCCTTTGTGTAATTTCGATCCCAGTAAGTTTCCCACCAATGTTTGACATGGGGGAGAGCCTTAAGGAACACAAAGGTGATCTTTTCTCTGTCAGAAAAATTGTGAAAAAAGAAATAACCTTCTAGCAAATTTAACCATTTTTCCAAAGCATCCGCATTGATCTGACCTTCAAATATGGGAATATCAAAATTAATTGTACCTTGAATGAGGTAGCGTCTCCAAAGAGACTTCTTGATGAAGATGTGCCTGTTATTGTTGACAATCGTTGAAGGATTTGGGAAAAATTCTCCAACATCTCGTTCCTTTGTTGTGCAAGGGATTCCATGAGAAATAGCTTGGTGGGATCTTCTTCTCCCATGTATCTCTTTTCTTTTTCCATGGGAGGCTTCTTGGGCTGGCGAGAGTGGTTGTCCTCGAGAGAAACTAGCTCGAGACCCAACTCTCTTTACCCTGACCTCGTTGGGGACATGAACTAAGAAATGACAAGGAGTAGCCTGCTCTGATACCATTGATTCGGATTATTTTTTAGAATGAAATAAAAGGGGAGATATAACAATGAAATATACAGAGATATTGCAATAAACACAATGATACAATAATGCACACTTTTTTATTAATGAGAGAATGCACAGAAACTGTAAAATTATAGAGTGAATGACTCGCTAGAATGGTGGAATATTATCTCTGAGAAGAGATGTGATGGCTACGATCTTTCAAAATAAGATGATGATGATTACAATGAGGCTCTAGAGGCCTTTTTAACATAAAGAAAATCCAAAACCCTAACCATGGAAGATGAAACGCCAAAAGGTTTGCAGGCCCCGACAGGGGTAGTTGGTACACCAACTTCACAATGGCGTAACTTTTGCATATGATCTCCGTTTGGGGTGCACGATAGCTCATTGGAAAGGTCTATATGAGGAATACACATTTTTCCATCACACTTTGGATAAATCCTACAATTTGACTGTGGCGGGCCCAAAAATTGTTGTTTAGGGCCTCAAAACGATCCCGAAAGTTTAGGACCCGAAAAACTGTAGAAAAATTGCCAAGGTGGAAACCCTTGTTTTGAGCCAGTAAAATAGGTGGGTGGCCATTGATTTCCACCTGGATCAATGGCATTCATGTAACTCATAGCTGGAAAGTTATTATGACTAAGAAGTAAAACAATACACATACACATCCAAATAAAACATGAAGACACATAATAGATCAGAACTGTCGCATATTTATTACCATAGTCATTCCATTACAACAAAGGCATACATTAAGTAGACTATATATGACAACCACAAAAATTCATATCTTTGTTTATATAAATTCCTAGAAATACAACATATTGTGCAATGTGCATTCTCTCAAGACTTCAGATATATGAAAAACTCAACATTATATTTAGAAGCATTACAATATTACAATAGGCTTATAGTGAGCTTGATACCAACACCTCGATGAGTCTCGTCCAAACATCTAGCTATCCCCATTTCTGATATCAATGCTTCCTTTTATATCTTTCTCTTCTCGGGAGCTTTGTCTCTTTCTACTCTACTCCACTCATTCTACTAACAAGATGCCTCACATGCTTCTGGAACCTACCTGTAGTCCACGTAGCCTTCATGAATCAGGGAAATCTTAACTACCCTGCCAACTCATCTTTTGTTATCTCCACGATCCCTTGTGCCATTGATAGTAATCATTTGAGAGGATTTCCCAATGATTCTTTTCTTTATTCTAGCGTGCTTCTTCTTGATTTTCGGTGTGCATCAAAATTGGGAACAACACACATTCGATATTCCTTTAGGCTTGACACACATTATCAAAACTCGGTTTAGCACGTACTCCTTTTCATTTTTGAGGCATTACCTTGGGCATGTGAAAAACTTTGGAATGAGCACACACAATTTTTTTTGTGCTCGCGCATGTAAAATGAGCCCAAAAATTTAGGTGCCAACATGCCCCCACCACTATTACTTGGCTCATCCTTGAGCCAACTACTACATCCGATCAAGGCAGAAAGTTTGAGTAAGAGAAAATCATCGTTCTTCAAAACAAGCTGTGATTGTATCTAGGCCTGAGTAAGAGAAAATTATCTGTGCAGGTTGTAGTTGCAACCTGACCCAAGTCATAGAATGAATCAAGCAGGACCCATGGTGAAATATGGATTTGGAGTGCATGCGACCAGATGCTCCACCCAAAACCTTCGCTAGTGTCCATGGAGGTGAATGAGGGATCTGTTTAAATCCCACCATCAAACATTGACCACTGAAAAGAAGTTAGGTTCCATCAAGAGAGAGCGTCATTCTTTGCTTATCTTTTTGTTCTAGGAGGACTAGACCGACCTAGTAGCCTCAACCTTTATACTGTTGGAGGGTTGAGGATACATGGCGAGACGTGAGAGTAGGGATTCTGGTAACTATATTGTATATATGTGTTTGCCCCAGGCTCGGTGCTGCTGGAGGGGGATCCATGACAATGAATGAGAGTAGGTCTCCTCGTGAGCCAAAGAGTAGGTTCTCTTCCTATCAACAAAGGGGATGATGCATGGTGGTTTTTCAATCAAATTTGGGTTGAGAGAGTTGGTGAATAACCGCGAGTACGAAACACAATTCAGGGAACTATGGGGTACTGAGATGATTTTTGTTAGGAAAGAAGGGGGAGGGACCTCTACCGAGCAACTGGTGACAGACTAACAATCGACATGAAAAATGAAATGTAGGCTCTTGAGTTGCTCGACCGAACTAGAAATAGAAGAGTATTAATAGTTAGATGTAATATTGTAGATGAAGCCAAAGAAAATTCACAGAGAAAGACAAAAACAACACAGGATATGAGTAAGAAAAATGAACCATTCATATTATTTAGTAGAATAGGAAACCTTTATATAGGATAGGCTGAACATACAATGGTTCTGATCAAAATTGGATCAATTCTAACGAACCAACAACTATCTTAGTTAACCAGTTCCTCATCCTTGGGACTTGTGCCCAACTTCCTAGGTAGAAATGTGCTCCATCTGGCCTTTATGGTGAAGTGCGTTGCATATGGAAGGAGGTGCACCTTTGTGGTAGTGCCACACTGGTATGCCTCGAGATGTGTTCTCTCCTCCTTAGGGAGTGCACCTTCTAGGTTGCCCAATTCCTCCCTTTTTAAGCCTGGAAGTGTCCTGACTTCCGTGAGCAACTGTGGAAATTGCTAAGACATGATGGACTATGATAGCCATTTGGATTGGGCTAGAAGTTGACCCTTGCGACCCACTATAAAGTAAGTGTGTCGCTGAATGTGAGTAGTGGTGGTGCATGTATCCAACATTGTTCCCTGAAGGAGAGGTGATTGGAAATCTGGAACCAACTCAGAGGGGTGCGATATGGTGACCTCTTCTTCCAGGAGGGGAGGCTCATAATGTTTGAGACTGTTCGCATTTACCACATCGTGAATACCCAACTATGGTGGAAAGTCAAGGCAATATGCATTGCCTCCAACTTGCTGCAGAACTGTGTAAGGACCACAACGGAGGGGTTTCAACTTGTGATAATGCTGGGATTGAAAGAGTTGGTGATTCATGTGAAACTAGACCTTGTCACCAGGGGAAAAAGAGAGTGGCTTCCTGTGCACATCATGACGGGCCATATAACGTTGTTGGGAAGCTTTTAAATCCTCAAAGACTTGAGCTTGTTTACGAGCCAATGTTTGCAAAAAGGACGAGGAAGAGGTTTTCTCTTTTTTTTGTTGAGGAGTACCAAAAGGTTGGATCTGTAAAGTCAACTCATAGGGGCAATAGGTTAATACCCAAATCAAACTTCGAAAGGGGAAAATCCAATAGAAATATGAACTGCACTATTATAACTGTGTTGGACAATGTGGAGGGTGACATCCCACTGTTTAGATTTGGTAAAATGAATGTGGAGGGCATGGACTAGGCTACGGTTAAGAACTTTGGTTTTCCCATCTATCTACGGATGGAAAGAAGTGGAGTATTTTAGGTGACACCCCAAGAGAGACCAGAGATTTTTCCAAAATGTAATAAGGAAATGGGCATCATGATTAGAGATAATGCTGGAGGGGAGATCAAAATGAGTCCACACATGAGTTAAAAAGAGATCTGTTGTTTGAGAAACAATAGTAGTCTTAGTGAAAGGGACAAAAATGGCCATTTTGGAGAAGCGACAAAAAACCACCCAAATGACATCATGATGGCAAAAGGTCACAGGAAGACCGGTGATGAAGTCCATAGAGATAGATTCCCAGGGACAAAAGGGAATAAGTAAGGGTTGATACATTCCATACTTGAGGTTGGCTGGCTTATGTTGACTGCAGAGGGTACAAGCTCAGATAAATTGCTCAACTTGGTGTTATAAAACCGACCAAAAGAGGTGACGATGAATATGTTGAGTAGTTTTGAATGTGCCAAAGTGCCCACCATAAGAGGAGGTGTGTGATTCGTGAATGAGAGCAAGGCGATCTTTAGTAGTAGGCACACATAGCTTGGCAAGCTTAGACAACCAACCATCCTGCATGTGGTAGTCTAGGAAAGGGGTCTGGTTAATGACAATAGGTTGTTGCAAAGCAGTCTAGATGGTACTAAAGAAAGGGTCATAGGAATATAGATGCTTCCAATCTTCATAAGTAGCACAATGGACAAACAAGATTTGAAGTTTCTGAGGAGGGGGGAGGCTAAGAAGATTAACCATGTGATTTGTGGCCCCTTTCTTACATTTGATGACCAAGTGGAATTGTTGTAGATAAGCAACCCACTTCAAGTGACGTTGTTCCTGGAGCTTAGAATGAGAATTAATAAAAATCAAAGGATGGTGATCAGTATGAAGAATGGTCCCCTTACCCAAGATATAGTGGCACCATTGTTTTAAGGCCTGGACCAAGCTGTATAATTCCTTATCGTAGGTATTGTAGTTCTCTTTGGCTTGAGACAATGTCTCAGAATGATAAGAAATGGGATGTCTCAAAAGGTTGTTGAAGATCAGAAAAATGGAGGACAGGTGTTGAACACAGGGACTCTTTAAGGTGTTGAAACTTCTCCTGAGCCACTAGATTCGAAAGAAAAGTGGACTGATTGGCCAAATGATGAAGGGTTTTGGCCAGCTGAGAGAAGTGAGGAATGAGTTTCCTATAAAAATTGATGCCACCAAGAAAAATTTTAAGGGATAGCATGGACCGAGGATAAGGCCATTGTGCTAGAGCTTGAACTTTAGAAGCATCAGGGTGGACACCTTGCTGATCGATGAAAAACCAAAAATAAGAGACAAAAGTATGGCCAAAGGAGGACTCACGTTCCTTGACCTGAAGGTGATTGGTACACAACAATTGGAGTACATTGCGCACATGTTGTAAGTGTTCCTCCCAAGTCTCATTGAAGAAAATAATGGAATCCAAATAGATGACCACAATGCGGCCCAACAAAGGAAGAAATATATCATTGATGACCCTTTGGAATGTGGCAGGGGCGTTGGTGAAGACAAAAGGCATCACCATCCATTCATAGAGCCAAAATATGGTTTTAAGAGTTATTTTCCAAGTGTCGGTAGCAGTAATGCATACTTGGTGATAGCCTGCCATCATATCCATCTTTGTAAAATACTTTTCCTCTTTGAGTTTATCAAGCAATTATTTGATACGAGGGAGAGGATAACGATTTTTGACGGTAATCAGTGACTAAACGTTGCTTTCCACTCTCCTTTTTGGAAATAATGAAGGTGAGGGAGGCACAAGGAGAGAAACTAGGTTGGATATGGCCGACATTGAGAAGTTGTTGGAGTTGGTGTTCAATTTCCTTAGCCTCACGTGGAGCCAAATGGTATGAAGGGGCATTAGGAAGAGCAACACCAGGAATGAGGTCGATAGAATGCCCAATAGGGTGCTGAGGTGGAAGGTCTTCCGAAGGGGAAAACACATCAAAAAATTTAGAGAGAACAACAAACAGATCAGGTGCAATGGGATTAGGTGTTTGATTTGGCTTAATAGGGTGCACAAAGCATAAGGAGAGGGATTTATTGAGGCTTACTTGGCGAATGACAACTTGGCCAATGAGTAGAGGAGGAGCTTTCAGGGATGAAGAGGTAAGAACATAAGTTCGACCATCTTGTTTGAGGTGATACTGATGGGTACGAACATGATAGATGGAATCACGCCATTCTTGGTATGGGATTCCCAAAAGAAGATCCGCATAATCCAACGGAGACACATTACAAAGGAAAATATCATGGAAAGTTCCAATGGAAAAGGCGACAACACAATGTTGTGTGACCATGAGACAAGGTCCATCCTTATGAAACCACCCTAATTGATAAGGAGAGGGATGAGGGGTGGTGGGTAGGTTTAATCGGTTCACCAAATATTGAGCTCCTAAATTTATGGCTTCCATTATCAATAATGAGCATAGCAAGAGGCTGCTTGATTTGGAAATTGTGGGTGAAGAGAGGGGAAATCGAGGTAGCATTAGAATCAATAGCCATCAAAATTAAATAGGGGTCTACATTCATGGGATTTTCAAAAGATATTGGCTCAGAAGGAGGGGGCGTTGAAGATGAGGACTCAGGAGTATTCACAAAAAGAGTTTGGGAGTAGACGAATTTTGTAGGACACGACAATTGGCGCTGTTATGGAAAGAAGACTTATGGAATGTGCACCATTTAGCAGACTTAGGGGAAGAGGGATATTTTAGAGAGGAGGGTGTGGAGGAGGAGTTAGGACGAGACTGAGGGGATTTCAAGCGAGGGGATAACTTACACTCAAATGCTAGAGCACGGGAGAAAGACTTATCCAAAGAACTATTGTAAAAAAGATCCACCTCCCTGCATAAAAAAATTCAATAAACCATATTTAAACTTTACTATGAGTACCTCTTCGGAGTCCTGAATATGAAGCTGGATGTGGAGCCTGGTGAATATTTCAATGTATTGCTGCACAGGCTAGCCTGGAGTCGGTAGAGCTGCAACTAGAGAGTCAAAATATTCTGACGGTAGTCAGGAGGATAGAATCTGCTACATAACGCTTGACAAAGAGCTTCCCAAGTGGCAATAGGAGGAGTAGAATATGAGGAAGATTCCTGCAAATCCACAATGAGTTGGGTCCCAATGGGTAGAGTATCCCACCAGGCTTGGGAAACGACTTCCATTTGTAATCTAGCAATTTGAAGCTTCTCCTCGTCATAGATGCCGTGATGAGTGTTGAAGCATGTAGAGAGACTTAGAATCTAGGAATCCACAATGTCCCAATTGATCTTCCCAGAGAACTTAGGAATTTGGAAGCGTGCATCTAGTTGCAAAGGAGTTGAAGTCTGACACTGTAATCTAATAAGCTCATGAAGAGCCAAATCCAACTCTTGGATAGGGGAAGAGTTGACATAAGAGGCATCACTTTATGAAGTTTTCCTTCTTGGAGGCATGATATTAATAAAATAATGTTTCTCCTATCCATATTTGAAATATAGGCCATTGATCTGTGGAGAGGAGGAGGGATAAAAACCCTAGCGCACCTCTGGACTGCAAAATAGGTGGAGAGGAGGAGGGGGTTTCCCTAGAGCACCTCTTAAAAACTTGACAAAAATGAGAGGAGGGGGTTTCCCTAGCACACCTCTTGGGAGAGAGAGAGGAGGGTGAAAAGAAACCATAGCGCATCCCTTACCTCCAGAAAAAAATGCCAACCCTAGCGCATCCCAGGAAGGGATATGGGTTTTCTTGTATCTACCACTGAAATATATGACTAGTGGAGTAGAAGCACCTTGGACCAATGATCTATAATATTGCAGAGAAATCCAACGAAAATTCATAGAGAAAGATAAAAACAACACAGGATATGAGTACAAAAAATGAAACATTCGTCTTATTTAGTAGAATAGGCATCCTTTATATAGGATAGGCTTAACATACAATGGTTCTGATCAACAGTGAAAGATTTCTAACTAACCAACATCTAGAAAGGTCCCAAACCCTAACAACTATCTTAGTTGACTAGTTCTTGGTCCTTGGGACTTGTGCCCAACCTCCTAGGTAGAGATGCACTCCATCTGGCCTTTGTGGTGAAGTGCATTGCATCTGGAAGGAGGTGAAAATTTGTGGTAGCACCACATTGATTTGCATCGAGATGTGTGCTCTCCTCCTTGGGCAATGCACCTTCCATCCTGCCCAAATAGTTTGGTAAGCCAAGCCATGACAGGGGAGCAAGAATAAATTGATAAAGGTGAGGGAATCAAGGGTAATACTGATGGAACAATGAAGTCATAGGTGGTGGTGGTAGGGAATGGGGCATGGATAATTACTCCAACCAGAGCGTCAGGGGGGTATATATAAAGTGAATATGGTGGGGAAGATGACGAAGGAGAGAAATAAAGATTTGATAGAGGGGATGGCTTGGAGAACAAATATAAAGTGGCGGCGAAATGTGACTCATGGGGATATGATGATGCTTGTTGGACAATGTGATGGCATAACTCACTGTGTACTCGTGGCATGTGTGAACTTCCCAAATTAGATTACTTTCCATTTCAATGAAGTGAATCACCAGGAAACTCCTATGAGGTCCATGTCAATTGGAAGTTAGGGCCAAGACCTTGTACTTATGGCAAAGTATCAACTTGATTTGGAAGTCTGGAAAATATGCACAAACTGTCAATCTATCATGTCCACCTATGTGACTGGTGTGAATGTTGTGTTGTCCAAAAGGTAAATTATGATGACTACCAGATGTGCTAGCTATTGTACAACCTACGCTAAAGCTATTCTACCCACATTCAAAACTGAGAAAGGGAGCTAAATGACGATTGACCCATGTGGGCCATAGTATACCTTCAACCTACTACCATTAATGAGTCCCATGAGCGATTGTCCTTGTAGGGTTTCCATCTTGGCAGCACCCACTTCACTGATGTAGACTACCTAGAAAGGACCCAATCAACGCATGCGTAGCTTGCTAGGATGTTGTAAATATTTTTTGTCATATAATAAGACTAAAGATGCAGGTTGTAGAATTTTTTGGTGTATGTTACGATCATTCCATGCCTTCTGCCTGTCTTTTTCGACCACTTGGATAGAACCAACCATCATTCGGTCTTCCTCTAGTTCCATGAGCTCATCTAACTTGTGCTGAAGGGACTGGTCATCAGTCATCTGGGTTTCTAGGGAGATCCAAAGGCTAGGAACAACAAATTCTAGTGGCATGGCAACTTCTTTTCCATAGACCAGTTTGAATGGCATGTGCTTTGTCACCCTTTTGCACGTTGTTCAATAAACCCATAAAATTATTGGGATGGGCTGATCCCAGTCATCATGCCGCACATTACAAACTTTGGTTAAAGCATGCTCTAATATTTTATTAAAAGCTTCAACCATACCATTGGCTTGAAGGTGATAGGGGGTGCTCTTCTGGTGATGGATCATGAACTCTTGAGTGAGTTGCTGAATGGTGTCATTCAAAAAATGCTAGCCTTGGTCACTCATCAACACCCTTGGACAACCAAATATGGTGATGGAAATATAAAAAATGAAGTGTGCCACTGTTTCTGTTGTACAATATTTGACAGGTGCAGAGTGATTACTGAAGATTTTGAAATCCAACCCCAGCAAGTAGTGGAATTTTTTTTGTAAGGCATATACTATGGCCAGGCCCTCATGCTTGGTTTTCGTAGAATTCTTTTAGACATCAGAAAACTTGTGACTAACAAAATATATCGGGTGATCAATGTTGCCTTCCCCCGGATGCACAAGAATGACACCCAACACAACAGATGAAACATCGACGTGGACATGGAAGAGCTTCAACCAATCTGGGAAAACCAGAATTCACGCAGTAACCAGTTTTTCTTTGAGGGTATTCAAGGCTTGCTGGCATTATGGTGTCCACTCATATTTACTATCTTTATGCAAGAAATTTTCCAATGGAGCCGAAATCTGGGCATAATTATGGATGAACCGTCGATAGTATCCCGTATGACCCAACATGGCACACATCTCTCGAACTGAAGTGGGGGCCACCATATCCAATATGTCAACAATCTTAGTTGGATCCACTAGCAATCCATCCTCGCACACGACATGGCCCAACAATGTACCAAACAGTGTACAAATAATGCATTTCTTCAAATTCAAAGATATTTTTAGTTGGCGGCATCGATCTAGCATTAATCGAAGAGATTTCATATGTTCCTTTAAAAAACAGAACACAGTCCGATCGTCTAAGTATACCTTAAGAAAATTGTGGATATATTCCTTGAAGGTTGCGACCACTATCTGGGAAAATATTGTAGGGGAATTCTTCAAGCCAAAGGGCATGACCATGTATGCAAATGACCCTTATTCGATCACAAAGGTGGTTTTGTCTTGATCCTCCTTTGTGATATGAACCTGATGATATCTTGAGAAGCCATATGTGAAAGAGTAGGCTTCCTGATCGCCAACATTTTCCAGCACCTCATTTGTGAAGGGTGTCTGAAAAGGGTCATGGACGTAGGCTGCGTTGAGACTCCTCAGATAAAAAAATATTTGAATATCCCCATTATTCTTCGGTTGCATGACCATAGGATTAATCCATTCAGACTCCTCTATAGGGACAATGATCCCCATATCGAACATTCGATCTAATTATTTGCACACGTTTTCCTTATACTTGGGATTTAATTGATAAGGCCTTCTCTTGACTAGTTTGGCATCTATTTTGAGTTGAAGCTTCATGTCCCCCAACGATCCTGCAATGCCTTTCATTTCAGAAAAGATCCGAGAAAACAAGTCCTCATATTCCTTGAGGAGGTCAACTACCTAAGTGATTGTCTCCTTATCCCAATAATCTCTAATGATGGCCATCTTGGGTGCTTTTGTAGTGCCAATATTACATTTCTTGGTTTTGATAGGGCCATTATAATCTGGTGCAACCATCTCTGCCACCTTACCCTTTAGAGTGCGATTTCTCTCGGAATCTTTGATCTGGATGTTGCGGGGGTCATCGTCATCAATATTGTCAACATCAGTATTCCAACAATGTACTTCCTCTTTTAGTTTTTCCACGGCTAATGATATGAACATACCACTGTGGGTGTGGCTTCGTTTGGTTTCTGATGGAAAATAAAATTCTTAATCTGGCGGAGTGCCTCTTTTTGAGCCAGATCTTTTGTTGTGAAGATGAATGTTAAACAAAACTGGGAAATCACATGGGTCCACTCGACCGTTTTCCTCCCAAGCTCCTCCTGGATGTACCAACTTCTAGGTACCATGTCCATAGTGTGGACAAACCGATGGACACATTGGGATTGAGGGATATTTTTAGAGGTCCAATGTTGTTCACAAAAATAAATGTGTTCTTGAGGATCCTTAGTGCCCTTGTATTAGTTGGCTAGTTCAAAATAAACAATGGGTTAGAACCAAACCTTTATTAAATCAGATACCTGCACCCAACTCTGAATATTCGGGTGGTGCATTTCCCACCACCACATAGGTTTCCCTCGAACCACTGCATCCATGGATTGAAGCTGCTGCTCCATGGGGACGGTTTTCTTCATTTGTACGAGAAATGTCTCTACCAGCCCTGTCCCATCAAACCACAGGGCATCACACAAATCAGATTCGATCCAATGCACTGATTTTTTTATCCTCGCACATCTGCAAGTGGAAAATTCATAGAGTTTATTCTGCTACCTCTCCATGTCATCCTTAGAATCTGTGTCATAAGACTTGACACTTCTTCAACTTAATTCTCCATCTGTGGTGGGTTGATGTAGTGCTCCCTGCAGTCTATAATAATTTATATGTTTTCAATAACGGATCTCTGTGCATCCTCATCCACTACCTCATTTTATCTGTCACCTTCATAACGGTCCAGAGGTGCGACCATGCATAGGGTATCTGTTTCAAATGACATTTGCCTCTTCTTGAAGTTCAACAACACTTATTATCAAAGGCCTAATCAATGCCAAGTAAGGTAGGGCATTGATTAGATTCATCAATAATTTCTACGACCTCAAAGTCAACCTTTTTTTTTACTCCTATGTTCACTTTTTCCCACTCTAGTCGGCCTATTGGGTAGATTTTGTATTGATTGGCCAACCAAAACTAGATGGGAGACCAGAGAAATTTCAGTTTACCCATCACTTCCCAGGATTTCTTTGGCAAAATATCCACATAGTAACTCAGATCCAACATGACTCCATCCATGGCATAGCCACCAAGTTCTGTTGTCATCTTAAATTCTCGACCAGTGTGATTTTGCTTGCTGACTTGACATACGTCTCTTTCTGGCAGCAAAGATGATATGGTTTCCTCCACTCCTTGTTCCCTCATGAAAGTAGATAAAATATGTGTCATATGACATGTAGCCTCTGAATCATTCTACAATTGCAAACAACGACGCAAGAAATAAATTACCTGGTCTTCAGATTCTTCCTTATGACCCAAGTCATGCAAGACTTCTGCGTGCATTGCTCATTGCAATTCCTCCCGATATTGTTCTTCATGCGCTTTTTTCTCAATGTGTCAGATATCATTCTGTCTGCGAGCTTCTTCTAATGATCGTTGTGTCGTGCGCTGTATTTCTTTGCGCACATGACCTTCCTCCAAATATCTTTGCATCACGCGCTGCAATTCCTCACGGGTGCGTGCTTCTTCCAGTTACCTCTGTGTCATGCATTGTACCTCTTCGTGGATCTTAGCTTCCTCCAACAACCTTTTTTTCACCCTTTGTACTTCTTCTCGAATAATGGCATCCTCAAGTGACCTATGAGTCGTGCGATGCAACTACTCATGCGATATTTCTTCTTCCAGTGCTCTCTGCACATCTTGCATGAAATGTTTATGCTGGGCAACATCAAACTTTAGATGGGGATAAGTTGCCTTCCTTATCTTTCCGTCCGATTTTTGACCTGAGCCTTCCCCATGCTCAAAGTATACTCTTATCTTCACTCCTCCTCGAGTTACTACCCAAACATCAGCCTCCTCATTCTTCTTCTTATTCTTGCACAACTTCGCATGCACCATGTTGCAATTGGCCGTTTTGTCTTCCCACTTTTTCAACAAGTCGAGATAGTCTTCGGTGACATGCTTGGAACTATAGCAGTATGCAAAAAGCACGCGTGGTTTGGTACAAACCCTTGAGACATGACCAATATCTCCACAATTAAAACATGTGGGGGGTCTACCTCCCCCTCTACCATATCCTCGGCCGAAACTATGCCCATATTCACCTCAATGACCTCCTTGGTATCTTCCTCTTCCTACACTTCCATGCTCACCACCTTTATGCTCTTCCTATACCCAGAATGCATCACATGTATTATCTTGCATCAATTGGAGTGAGCTAAAATTATTGAAATCAAGCCTGATGGATTTGGAGAACTCGTAGAATGGAGTACGGGTCATTGTTTGGTACTTTTGCAAATTTGGGCAGTGGGGTGGAACATGGCCTCACGTTCTGCACATCTCATACCATTCCTTCTATCCCGATGGAAATGGACTAGGTGTGCCTATTGCCACATAATTTGGAAATACATGGAATTTATCTCTATGATGCCCTTCTAGGCGATAGGTGGTACACCATATGTGCTCACCCATGACCTTCATCTTAGCCATATCTTGAAATTGCATCGTCAGGTTATCCATTTGCAACTGCACCTGTGCCAAACCTGTCAATGTCTCCTCCCCTCCTAGTGTAGCTTCCAGGCGCATTGCAATTTCTACTTCCTCCGCTTGAGTCATCACCTTATGTTGGGTGAGAGGAACTCAAATATGGGGAAGTAAATCCACAATAAACCGTTCTTTGTATTGCACGTCCTGGATTTGGAACGTTAGCTTATCCAAAAAAAAATTAAATTGCTTGTCATAATCCCATATGGTCTCCCCTACCTTCTGTTTGATCTATTTTATCTTTGTGATACATTGAGACTCTGACTTAGGTTTCTAGAATTCCCAAAGAAAATATTTCTTAATATCTTCCAGGGACCTCGTCTATCCCACTGATGCAGTGGCCTTGTACTTCATGTACCACATCAAGGCTCTGTCCCTGAACGTGGTCTTCAACGACACGATATTTGTTGCTTCATCTGTGATTCTATTCACAGACAAGATTGCTTCACATGTAATCCAATGTTGCTCTGCATCATGTTGGTTGTGGAGTCTGATTATCTTCCTGATTCAGAGGTCTTTGTTTTCATCCTTGTTTATACCCCATGAAGACTTTACACCCCAGAAGAATGTACACTCCACACGGGGGAGTGCAGGGGGGGTTACCCCCCTTGCGGGGTCGAGGGGGGGGGCTATCCCCCTGACTGGGGGGTTTAGGCGACAGTGTTCCCTGATGGGGGTTTGGGAGTGAAGCCCCCAAGGAAAAATTTCCTGGTAAATATATATTGTAATTTCATAGTAAATTTGGACTATTCATTATAAGGTCGTAGATCTGGCGGTAGAAGTTATGTTAGGGTTTTTTTCCCTAGAATGCAACCCTCTTTTATGAGGGAAATGTATTGGGGCTATGTATCATTGCGAATATTGTATTTTGAGTGAGGAGACTGTGAGAGAAATAAGAGGAAGTTACACCGGGCATGTTGTAGGTTGTATCCCTTCATTTGCTAGATAATAATAAAGGAAGGACCTGGCAATTTCTCTGGTAGACGTAGCCCACACTGGGTGAACCACGTATACCTGTGTCTCTATTTTACTGTGTATCTTCTATGTTTTATTTCTGCATTTATTTTATTTTATTGGTCCGCGATCCTGTTTTTCTAACACATCATCCTTACCCCTTTTGTGGAACATGGGTAGCCTCAGGGTACTGCCATGATTTTCCATCCTCAAGCTCGAGCTAGTTCCTCCTCTTTGACTGCTAGGGGTTTTATTTATCAACACCAATAATTCTCAGGGTGAGGTAGTACTAAATTCACCTTCTTCTTCACTCATCTCTTTGCTTCTATCTTCTTCTTCTCTCTCTTCTACTCTAATTGCTTCACTATTTGTCCTTTCTTCTTGATTAAAAATACACAAGGGGGGTGGTACAAAGGGGGGTTAAGTCCAACTTCTTCTGGAATTTCTAGTAAGGGTCGAGAGAGTTGGATACTTACAGCCGTACAAGACCATCTACTATTTTCAATTAGTCTCCCCCACCACTAGGGAAGCCTCCATCTTCCTCTTCTTCCGGCTAACCAACACATTGCACTCTATATTCCTCTAAGGTTGTAGCACTCCGAAACAACCAAGGGGTGCAGACTACGTCACCTAGGCCCTTACTACTGTCACTACAGGTATCCCCACTAGACACCCTACCCTCTATGCCATGCCTCTTCATGGGCTTATCCTCATCTGTGCTCCACTCTGGCACAACATACTCTTCCACACTACCAATTGGTGCAGTTTCTTTTCTCGTCATCCTAGGCCTGACCCCACATCGCGTGCCCTTTGCCAACTCTTTTTCACCTCTCTGCCCTACTTTTATTCTTATCACAACTCTTATTGCGTATCTCTCGGCTCTTTTTGTCCTTTGCTCCTCCGGGTCCATACCATTCCTCACCTCATCTCAACAATTTATGGATCCTCCTCCATGTATCCATTTTTCTCACTTTCCCCCATCTTTGCAAGCTCCCCCCCCCAACACTAGGGGAGTTTACTCAACCATTCAATCAATCTCTATGTGCATCATCCCTTTCTCCATGAACAACATCTTCATCTAGAGTGGAATCTCTTCCAACATTCACTTCCTTGGACCTTCTGTGAACTTTCTTTTAGCCTCGCTGAAGGAATCAATGTACTCCACAACAAACTCAACAATATAGCCCTATTTTACTCGAGAAAACAAAAATTCAATATCCCAAGTCCACTTATTATCCAACACTTTCAATATTTCAAGTGTGGTTTGATCCCAGATCACTCATTCCAAAGGCCACACAGTAGAATTGGTAGGAGTTTTCCTTTTTAGCCACTCATACAACAAACAAGGAAATTCAACAAAGAAAAGCTCATGCATGTCCATGTAAAGATAGTCATCTTTCCATTTATTCATATTCACTTTCAGCCCTTGAGTTTGTTGTAGGGAAAACTCATTCTCTTTCGCAATCAACTAGTCTTGAATTTCCTCTCGATATGGATGCTACCTCATCTCTTGCCTTCATCATTCCCTACAAGACTTTTCAGGTATCGACAACATAACATTTTTTGGCGTTTTGTCCCACGATTTCATGTGTCCTTATTAATACTAGGGAGTTTAGACCCAAATTCCTTCCATAGTTGACCAAAAAAAACCCCAGAGCATTGACATATCAATCCTCATCCAAGGTCGAGGAATATCTCACCCAAGATGTAGAGAGGATCACATAGACCATAGGGTCTTGTGACAGGGATGAAGGCTTAAACACACATAGGTCCATCAGGGATGATGTTCATGCAACTCATAGCTGGAAAATTATTAGGACTAAGAAGTAAAACAATACACACACATATCCAAATAATACATGATAGGAACAAAATACATAAGAACCGTTGTATATTTATTACCAAAGTCATTCCATTCCAACAGAGGCATACATTAAGTAGATTGTATATGACAACCACAAAACTTCATATCTTCATTTATATAAATCCCCAGAAATACACAATGCACATTCTCTCAAGACTTCAGATATATGACAAACTCAAGATTATATTCATGAGAATTACAATATTACAATAGGCTCAGAGTGAGCTCGATACCAACAACTCAATGAGTCTCATCCAAACATCTAGCTAGCCCCATTTCTGATATCACTGCTTCCTTTTATAGCTTTCTCTGCTCGGGAGCTCTGTCTCTTTCTACTCTGCTCCACTCATTCTACTGACAAAATGCCTCGCACACTTCTGGCACATGCTTGCAGTACATGTAGCCTTAAGGAATCAAGGAAATCTTAATTGCCCCGCCAATTCATTTTTTTTTAGCTCCACAATCCCTTGTTTTCTTGGTAGTAATCATTCGAGATGATTTCTCAATGATTCTTTTCTTGATCCCGACACACATCTTCTTGATTTCTAGTGCGCATAAAAATGGGACCGGAGTGCATTCGATAATATTTTAGGCATGGTGTGCATTATCAAAACTCGTTTTGGCACGCACTCCTTGTCATTCTTTGTGCATTACCTTAGGCACACACAAAAATTTGGAATGAGAGTGCACAGCTTTGTTTGTGTACACGTGAAAAATTAACCCAAAAATTTGGGTGCCAACAATCTAATAATTCTATAAGCAAGTTCCCATGGAAAGCAGTGTATGTTCAAAACAAAAGAAACATATACAATTTATAAAGAAAAAATTCCCACAATAAAGAAAATGAAAATAATGAATCTCTATGCTAGTCTAACAAGCAATGTATTTTCTAAAAACAAAAATCCACATGTAATCTAAAGAAAAAATTCCCATAATTCCCACAAGAGAATAGATCTAGGATTTAGAATATAAAGTAATTCAAACACGACATCACGTTTTCGAATGATTTAAATAATCCAAAATTATCAAACTTGAAACTTTTTAAGGAACTTATCTCTCTCGGTTAAAAGAAAACCAACTAGAATAAAACACGCTTAGGATTTAAAATTTAAAATAATTCAAATGCAGCATCAAGTTTTCAAAGGATTTAAATACTCCAAAATTAAAAAATTTGGAACCTTTCGAGGAGCTTGTTTCTATAACTTAGAAGAAAATAACAGATCTAAGATCTAAAATTTTAAATAATTCAACAACTTCATCATGTTTTCATAGGATGGGAATTTAGAAAGTATCTTTAAACAATTTTAACACTTGAGAATCTATAACCATTGTCCACTGAATCTGAACCGAAAAATAAAGAAAACTAAATTGCTCACTTAAGGGTTGTACTGTTAGAATATTGTAATTACTCCTGCTAATCATTGTAGCAAGATCTAGATGAGCCAAGTTGTGAGTCTCGAGGTTGATTGTTAGTTAGATCTAGTTTCTTTTGGACATTGCATCTAGATAGATCTTATCACCTAGATCTTTCTAGAAGACTATTCTAGAGTATTCTCCTATATGTATTTATATCTCATTTGTGAAGAAATGCACGCATGAAGTTAATGAGATGTAGCAACAGTTCAATGTGTTCTTCTATTAGTTGTTGATGAATGCTATAGAATTCATAGATAATCTCTATGTGTCCATCCATCACTAGTACTTGAACAATGTTGGAACCATCCTTTGCCAATCAAGTGAAGGGTTTATACATGAGCTAGTTTTGAGAGGATAAATAACTCATGTTGTTGTTTGCCATCTTTTCGAGTTGCATGCACCTGAATCTAGTCTCCCCAACCTGTAGAATGCTGAAGAAATTCGTGCACATGTGTTCCTTGGCAATATAAAAAAAATGTATGCTGAGAATTGTGGTGGAGACACTGCCAACATGCAACTATAGATCATAGTGAAGCCTGCAGGTAGATGGCAAGAAAAATGCCGCTCTATTAAATCTGTCATCGGTGAATACATTCTTGTTGAGTGATGGTGAAATTTTTTCCAAAAATAAATTGAATTTCAGGTGGAGGATCTAGTAGATACTCATAAAACATGTTTGGAAAAATTACAATTTTGTTTGTTAATTTAAAGGAAGGAAAAGGGTTTTGTCATGCGTAAAAAATAAAAAATGGCTTCAAGCAACAACAACCTTGCACAACTACATATCCCCATTCTCAGATGGAAAAAATATGAAGTTTGGGAGATCAAAATGAAGACATTATTGTGTTCTCAGGATGTTTGGGATTTTGTAGTGCATGGATATCCAGAACCAACTGATATCAGGCAGCCAAAAAAGCCTCGACAAATTCTCAAAAAGATCAACTAAGAGAAAATAGGAAGAAGGATGCAAAATCACTCTATCTCATCCAAAATGGCTTAGATGACAATATGTTTCCCAAGATCTCAGTAAATTCTCAAAGACAACTTCAGACATCTTATAGACCAGCTATCAGGGCATTACCAAGGTAAAGATAGTCAAGTTGTAGACATTAAGAATGAATTTTGAGAATTTGAAGATGAAGGAGTTAAATTTATTAGACTAGTTCGTGACCCAAGTCATGAACATTGTAAGCCAATTAAGAATGAATGGTGGAGAATTTCCAAATCCGAAAGTGGTAGAGAAGGTTCTTCGAACCTTCCCTAAGAAGTTTGATGTAGTGGTTGTAGCCATTGAAGAGTCCAAGGACTCGACATAACTATCAATGGATGAATTGTTAGGAACTTTGCTATCCATTGAACCCATAATGAATAGGAATGATCATTCCTCACTTGAAAATGATTTCAAGTCCCAAGTTTCTATCTCAAGAGGCATAGGTAGATCAAGGTCAAGAGGCATGGGTAGGAGCAACAGAAGCAGTGGCCAAAGAGATGTTAAGGAAGGTTCAAAACAAGAAACAAGACCATATCAAAAACCTCATAGCTCAAGGGAGAGAAGCAACACAATCTCACAACAAAATCGAAGGTACGAAAAATTAAAGGTTGAGTGTTATTATTGTAATAAGCTAGGTCATTATGCACATGAATGTAGGAGAAGAATGTTGACCTTAGAAAACATAATGCAGACTATTCTAACACCTCCAAGAACTATGAAGACTCTGTAATCCTTACTTGTAATGTTTCCCAATAGACTTCTAATGATATTTAGCTTATAGATAGTGGGTGTATCAATCATATGACAAGAAATAGAATCCTAATTGCAAACCTAGATGATTCAATGAGGACTAAAGTTAAATTGGGGAAAAACAATATTGTAAATGATATGGGAAAATGAATGGTCAACATCCTGACCAAACAAGGCCAAAAAATGCACACACCATATGTGTATTATGCCCCACGTTTGAAACATAACCTCATTAGTGTTGTCTAGCTTACCCAAAAAGGGTATGATGTAATTTTTAAGGGAAATGATTGTCTTATATATGACAAACCTCCCAGTAAGATGTTGATTGCTAGAGTGAAGATGACAAAGAAAAAAATGTATCCTCTTGTTATGAATTATGGTACACATGATGCCTCATTTTCCCAAAAGGAAACATGTTTGGATGAATTTTGGTTGTGGAATTTTAGATTTGGTCATCTACATTTTGGTGGCCTAAAATTATTGCAACATAAAATGATGGCAATTAAGGGTTTTCCTTCCATTCAAGAGCCAACTAGTTAATGTGAGAGTTGCATCCTAGCAAAGTAACACAAGGATAGTTTCCCTAAAGGAGTTCCTTATAGAGAAAAGGAACCCTTGGAGCTGGTTCACACAGATCCATGTGGCCCAATGCAGACCCAGTCATTAAGAGGAAGTTACTACTTCCTAACCTTCATAGATTATTACAACAAAAAGACTTGGGTGTAATTTCTTGCAAAGAAATTTGAAACTTTTGGTAAGTTCAGAGATTTCAAGGCATTGGTGGAGAAGCAAAGTGGACATCAAATTAAAGTGTTAAGATCATACATAGGAGGTGCATATGATTCAAATGATTTCATATTTTCTGCAAGTAGCATGACATCAAAAGACAATTTATAGAAAGGTATACACCACAACAAAATGATGTAGCAGAAAGGAAAAATAGAACCTTTATGAATATGGATAGAAGCATGTTGAAACCAAAACATTTGTCAAATGATTTTTTGGGAGAAGTAGTAGCTTGTTCTCTTTATGTTTTGAACATATCTCCCACTAAAAGTGTGAAGAACAAAGTCCCGCAAGAAGCATGGATAGGTATGAGCTGCAATATAGCACACTTTAGAGTACTTGGTTGTGTGACATATGCTCATGTGCCTAAAGAGTTGAGAATAAAGTTAGATGAAAGAAGTGACAAGTGCATATTTCTTGGGTACAATGATCAATCCAAGGCATATAAATTTTACAATCTAGTTATAAATAAGGTGATAATCAACAGGGATGTTGAATTCAAAGAAGATGAAGCATGGGATGGAATTATAGACAAGACTATAATTGTTGTAGAAACAATACATCAAGCAAAAGATGAAGCGGAGGAGAAAATTGCACAAGGTAGACAAAAAGGTTCACAAACCCAATCATCAGTAAACAACCCTCCAACAAGGACTCTAAGAAATTATGTTCAAGGTGAGTCATCTAGCCCAGTGGGTTAGTCTATTCCTACTCAATCAAGTAATGAATCTAACCCTACAATAGCTTTCCTAAGGTCTAGAAAGACAAGAAGTTTGAGAGAAATCTATGAAGATCTAGATGTGCATTCAAATTTTGCATTGTCTACTTGTCAACCGACATGTTTTGAAGAAGAAATTGAATAAGAAAATTGGGTCAAAGAAATGGACAAAGAAATGGATTCCATAGAGAAAAATGATACATGTGATCTAGTAAAATTACCAAAAGGTAAATATTGCAATGGTGTAAAATGGGTTTACAAAACCAAGTTTAATAAGAAAGGAGAGGTTGAAAAGTACAATGTCGGACTGGTAACAAAAGGTTTTGCACAATGACCTAGAGTTGATTATGGTGAGACCTTTGAACCAATTGTAATGTTAGATACAGTTAGAGTTGTATTAACAATAACAACGCAAAAAAAGTGGAAATTTTATCAAATAGATGTAAAGTCAACATTCTTAAATGGCATTTTAGAACAATAAGTATATGAGGAGTAGCCACTAGGATATGTGATAAAAGGACATGAAGATAAAGTGTACATATTGAAGAAATATCTCTAATGGGTTAAGCAAGCTCCCAGTGTAGTGTTCCTTAACCCTTGAACAATGAAAATGCAACCACGTATATATGTTGGAATAATGTTCAACACTCCTCGTGAGTTTCACGACTTGGAATAACAACCTCTTAGCGGATCCTTAACTGGGATGGTAGCAGATTTCCATCAGGTGTGCCTTTTGGATCTAACGACCAACTCAACTCCAAATAAGTGGTATTAGATAAGGGTTGCGAGTTTGAAACTCTCTTGGGTAACACTGAGGGGGAGATTGTTGGCATAATGTTCAACGCTCCCCGTGAATTTCATGACATGGAATAACAACCTCTCGACAGATCCTTAACTGGGATGGTAGTGGATTTCCATCAGGTGCACCTTTTGGATCTAACAACCAACTCAACTCCCAACAAGTGGTATCTAAGCGAGGTCATGGGTTTGAAGCTCACTTGGGTAACACTGAGGGGGAGATTATTAGCAGAATGTTCAACGCCCCCTATGAGTTTCATGACATGGAATAACAACCTCTTGGTTGATCCTTAACTGGGATGGTAGTGGATTTCCATCACGTGCACCTTTTGGATCTAACGACCAACTTAACACCCAACAATATAGAGAATATAATTTCAAATTAACCAAAAACATGAGACAATAAGATAGAAACTGTAAAGAGACCCTTGAATTTTAATAATGAAAAGAAGATTGCAATGTTTGCTTGCTTCTTAAGGTGGGGAGACCTTCCACTGAGAAGAGCTCCAAATACACAACAAAAGAGAAAACATTCTATTGACTCCTATATCTTTAAATAAAATTTACATAACAAAACCCCTAAATACTTGTGGTCCTGTCATAAATGGGTACCAACTACCTAGTGGGATTTATAAAGTGGACCCTTTTTACATTGAATAACTAACTATTACTATCCATTGACCTTATTCAAAGAGTATGACCACATACAATAAAAAACTAACTACTATGTCGCCCAAAGTAGGGAGGTTAGGGTAGGACCCTAACATGCCCTTCCCCTTCAAAAACAACATTGTCCTCAAGGCTAAAGATGAGGAGATTGCTGCAAAATTGAGGTTGGTTCCCATGTTGCATCTTCAGGTGGCATGTCTTTCCACTAGATCAATACTTCATGGATCATGCACTGATGTAATTTTGACATTCTTTTGTATCTGAAATTGCCATCGATCGAGGCTAGATGGAGCCTTCTTCTTCAAGTTTTGGTAGGCTTGTTTACACCTTGCACTTTGATCCTACTACCTTTTTTAAACATGACACATGAAATATTAGATGAATCTTAGAGTGGGATGGAAGAGCCAGTTTGTAAGCCACTTGTCGAATGCACTGAAGGATTCCATATGGTCCATAGAATTTGGGTGCTAATTTTTTAGGTGTTTTGTCTTTCAATGATGTTTGTTTATATGGTTGAAGTTGGAGAAACACCATATCCCCCATTGCAAAGGACCGTTCGGAGCTATGCTGGCTTGCTTGTTTCTTCATTCAGTTTTGGGCCATAAACAAGTTGTCCTTTAGTATGTGAAGAATGGCTTCCCTAGTATGGAGTGTATGATCCACTGCTTAAACCTTTGAATTTCCTGGTAAGTATGAAGTGTCCAATAAGGGTTTTTTCCATAAACTCCTTCAAATGGGGTCATTTTGGTAGCTCCATGATAATAGGTATTGTACCACTATTATGAAAGTGGAAGTCATTGTGCCGATTGGTGCAACTTTTCAAAGGTGAAGCATTTAAATAGGTTTCAAGGTAGTTGTTGACTATTTCAGTTGGACCATCTGTTTGAGGGTGATATGTTGTTCTCATCTTTAGCTAGGTACCTTGTAGTTTAAATAGTTCATGCCAAAATTTGCTAGTAAAAGTAGGGTCTTGATATGATACAATGGAAGTGGGCATGCCATGTAGCTTAAAAATTTGATCAAGAAAGACTTGGGAAACTAAGGAGGGGGTAAATGGATGGGCTAAGGAACACAAATGAGCATACTTGGATAAACGATCAACTACCACCATGATCACATATTTGTTGCCTGCCCTTGGAAATCGCACAATAAAATCCATACTAATGTTTGCCCAAATGTGTGTTGGGATTGGAAGCGGTTCCAACGCCCCTAGTGTCTTTACTGTCTCCCCTTTGTGTCTTTGGCATATGTCACATGTGGCCATAAAATCCTGAATGTCATTTTTCATCCCCTCCCAAAAGATGAGTGCTTATTTCATTCATATGTTTTATGAAAGATAGAGTGACCAATTGTAGGTTATGAGTGGAATATAGAGTGATCATTTGTTTGAGGGTGAGGGTGATATGTTGGACCATCTGTTTGGACCATCTTAATGAGTGACCAGTTGTGACCATGTGTCCTTTATATCGCAATGTATCGAGCTGCCATGGATACCCCTTAGGAGGGTTAATATTATCCTAAAGTCTTTGGATGAGTTGACATGTAGCTTCATTTGCAACCCATTCAGTACAATCATCCTCCAACCAACCCGAAATTGGTAAAGATAAGGAAAACATGGATCCATCATCCTCAAATTTTCGAGATACGGCATCAACCATCACATTTTCTTTACCTTTTTTTTATAGATAATCTCATAGTCATACCCTAGTAGCTTGGTGGCCCACTTATGTTGCTCTGATGAGGATAACCATTTTTCAAGAAAGTAATTTAGGCTGTGATGGTCAATCTTGATATGGAAACGTTGCCCGAGGAGGTATGGGTGCCAAGTCTCTACGACATGTAGGATGTAATTCATTTCTCATATGTAGATTTACCCAAGTTGCAGTCACATAATTGTTTACTGGTAAATGCTAAGGGGCACCCTTCTTGCATTAGTACTATGTCAATACCTTGGCCATAGGCATCACATTCCAAGACAAATGTCTTAGTAATATCTAACACTACTAAGACTAGAGTTGTGCACATGGAATCTTTTAAATTTGAGAAGGCATGTTCCGTAGACTCTTTCCAAACATAGGCATTGTTCTTGAGTAGTGAGGTTAAGGGAGAAGCAATTTTTCCATAATTTTTCATAAACTTCCTGTAGTACCCTATCAAGGTTTTGGGACGTGGTCAATCTTTCATAGCTGCAACTTTCTTTGGATCAACACGTACTCCCTCATGGATGACAATGTGACCCAAATATTCAACCTCTGAAACCCCAAAATAACATTTGAAGCATTTTACAAATAGTTGGTTGTCCTGTAGGAGTTGCAGGGCTCTAGCAATGTGCTTGATGTGGGATTCCCATGTCTTGTTGTAGATCAAAATATCATCAAAGAATACTAGCACAAAAATGCAAAGGAATCATGACATAAATATATTGTTCATGAGGTTTTGTAAGGTTGAAGGAGCATTGAAAAGACCAAAACACATCACTAAAAACTCATAATGACCTTCATGTGTATGAAAAGTTGTCTTATGAATGTATGTCTCTTTCATCTTGATTTGGTGGTAGCTCAAGCAGAGGTTTAATTTTGTGAAAAACTGGGCTCTATGGAGTTCATCCAAGATGTCATCAATAACTGGAATACAAAATTTGTCCTTGATCGTCAACCTATTGAGAGCTCGAAAATCAGGACACATGCACCAAGTACCTTCCTTCTTTAATACCATAACCATCGGTGATGAATAAGGGCTAGTGCTGGGATGTATGACTCCTGCCTCCAACAATTCTTGAATGATTTTTTCAATCTCATTTTTTTGTTTAAAAGGGTGCCTATAAGGATGCACAATAGGTGATTGAATGATTGGAATGAGGGGAATAGCATGGTCATGTTCCCCACATGAAGGTGGTAAACTTCATGGCAATTCAAATATGTGTTGATTCTTAAAGAGAACCAATTGCAAATCTAGGTGAATTTATGGTGTTGTGGTGTTGACTACCTGTATGGCATTGAATTATGCAATAACACCCTAATGGCCTTTCATTAACAACTTCTCCATACGATGAGAGGTTATAATGTCAAGGGAACCAGAGGTAATCACCTTGAGGGTATGTTTCTTCCCTTCCTATGTGAAGCACATGTACAATTTCTTGAAATACATGGTGACTAGTCCCAAAGTGCACAACCTTTCTGCCCCAAGAACTATATCACAACCACCCATTTCAATGGAAAAAATGTGAGTTTTTAGACAATACTCTCCCATTCGTAGTTTCACATTTTCACATCTTCCCCCACATTTCATCATGGCACCATTAGTAATCATAATTTGAAAATTAGAGATGGCATGTACATAATAATGGGTGTCTTGTGCCAATCTCCTATGGATAAAATAGTGTGTGCTACCATTGTCAATCAACACAATCACTTTGTGGTGTTTGAAGTAGCCAATTAATTTCAAGGTTTGTGGCATCGAGAAACCAAAGAGGTCATGGAGAGAAATCCGGGGTTCCTCAGGAGGAGCTTGCAAGGGGGCTTCCTCTTCCATGGAGGAGGTGGTGTCTTCCAAAGATTGTTCAAGTGTAATATCCACTGGAATTTACTCTGAGTAGTTATGTGGAGACATCCATTTGAAATAATTTATGTTCTTTACATTTGTGTCATGCTCAAAACAAGCAGAAAGTATTTGCACAAATTGGGTCCATGCAATGTAGCCTTTATAAGCCTTCCTATACCATTGCCACCATTGCCAGCTTTCATCATCCAAATATAAGACCCCCACGTGTAGTTTTTGTAGGTCATTAGTAATTCCATGGAGAGAGAAATAGGTTCCATTTTGGTAACCCACCCTAAAGGATCTGACCCATCAAATTTGTTCATGTCCACCTTTGGAAAACAAAGCCATGAATTGTGATCTTGGAACATGGTTTGATGATTATTTTGAAACATGGGTGTGTCTTGTACTTTTGGGGGTGTGAATTCCTCTTTGGTTGGGTCAATATGTGGATTGCTTACATGAAGACCCACACGTGCTGCTACTATTGATAAGAGACCAGTTTGTTTTGTCACTGCTTCTTGCACCTATTGAACTGTAGTTGCAAGAGTGGTCACTATTTCTTCTATCGATGTGCTCTGAGAGGATTGGTCTTGATCTAGTGTGACTTCTTGTTGGTTTCCGGAGTGGGCCATGTTGTGAGTTTGAACCATGGGACCACATAAGATAAAATATTAATGTGGTGATAAAATATGAAAATTCTCCTTGGGTGCAAAGATATAGGACTTTCATTGGCAGACTGTAGAGGTTAGGGTTTTACCTGTTGAACGATAGATCTATGTGTTATTTAAAGATGTCGAATCTCTAGCCTAATTAAAATCTAGTAAAATTTGGAGGCACGATGTCTCAAGAAAGAGCTATGATACCACTTGTGGTGTTCCTTAACTCTTGAACAATGAAATGCAACCAGGTATACAGAGAATATAATTGCAAATTAACCAAGAACATGAGGCAATAAGATAGAAACTGTAAATAGACCTTTGAATATTAATAATGAAAAGAAGAATGCAGTGTTCACTTTCCTCTTAAGGTGGGGCGAATTTCCACTGAGTAGA
The DNA here is from genome assembly GCA_009831015.1 of Picea engelmannii. Lineage (NCBI taxonomy): Eukaryota > Viridiplantae > Streptophyta > Pinopsida > Pinales > Pinaceae > Picea > Picea engelmannii. Next base: position 299,699 of record ML778763.1, read on the forward strand.
GCTCCAAATATACAACAAAAGGCAATACATGATCTATTGAATCCTATCTCTTTAAATAGCTTTTACATAGCAAAAACCCTAACTACTTTTGGTCACATCATAAATGGGCACCAACTACCTAGTGGGCCTTATAAAGTGGACCCTCTTTACATTGAATAACCAACTATTAGTATCTGTTAAAATTATTCAAGGAGTATAACTGCATACAATCACTAACTAACTACTATGTCACCCAAAGAAGGGAGGTTAGGGTAGGACCCTAACACCTAGAGCTTGGTATAGCATAATTGATTAATATCTTATCAGTAATCGGTTCAACAGAAGCAACAATGTACCCACATTGTATACAAAAGTGAACAAGCAAGGTCAAATATTGATTGTTGGCTTATATGTTGATGATATGATCTTCAGAGGAAATTTGTTAATAGACAAGTTTAAATCATCCATGAAATAAAAACTTGAAATGATTGATTTGGGGTTAATGAGATACTTCCTTGGTATTGAAGTCATCCAATTAGATTCAAGATTTTTTGTTCGTCAAACAAAGTATGCCATGGTTGTGCTAAAGAGGTTCAAGATGATGAATTGTAAACCAACACCAACTCCAACTTTAATAAGGACAAAGCTTAGCAACGAGGATAAGGGATCCAATGTAGATCCAACTCTGTTCAAGAGATTGGTTGGTAGCCTCATGTATCTCACTGCCACCAAGCTAGGCATTATGTATGTTGTCAATTTGATTTCGAGGTTCATGGAGTCTCCAAAACACTGACATCAATTGGAAAAATAATTATGAGATATATTGTTGGAACAATATGATATGTCATATTGTATTTGAGCACCATGGGGTCTTCACCTAGTGAACTTGTGACACAGCGCATTAATTCATGGTATATTAAAGAATACCTCTAATTTAACTAAATATTGATAAATACCTTCCAAAATAGTTTTGTTGAACCCCCCCTCCCAATTCACATTTCCCATAAAAGAAACCTCTATTTTAACTAGATACCTCTTTTTATACCCCCCAATACCTATAAATCCCTTGAGATCCCGCATCCCCCAATACCTACAATATATTGAACTTATTTTTCACAATTAAAAAACCCCCTTTATGAATGAACTTGATAAGATATTGGTCAACAAGGTGGAGCCCCAGTGTCCAACACTAGTAATGATTATTTGGTTGGATATACTAACAATGATTTTGTAGGTAGCATGGATGATAAGAAGAGTACTTCAAGATATGTCTTCCATCTTGGTTCAGGTGTGATTTCACAAGCATCGAAGAAGCAACCCATTGTGATAATATAATCATCGGAAGATGAGAATGTAGCAGTAACAACAACAACTTGTCATTTCGCCTTCTATCCATCAATTGCAATAAGAGTGGAAGACAAGTAGAGTCTATTCTCCACTCTTCCAGGCAGGTCGCTCATCCTTCATATTTGAATCTGAGGAGAGAAAAGGCAGGACATGTGTTCTATCTCCTCCTATTTATTTGGCAGGTATTCATTGATATCTGGCTAAGCCCAGGCAGTCAGAGTGTAAAAGAAATCTGTTGTATATGTTGAAAATCCCTATTGATCGACCTTAGGTAGGGGATGAAGGAGTATAGGTTTGCCGCTGCTTGACTGTAGATCATACTCCCTTCTTGAGTATTCGGCGTTTGAAGGTTGAGCGCCTTTATCCCTGCTGGGAGATGAAGACGCTGGCTTTGTGTGCTTGCGAACTGGCTAGACCGCCCCAAGAAGAGGGAGGGGGCCATAGAGCCATTCAGGTCAGGAAGGTAGAGCCTTTCACACCTTAGGAATAGACTACCAAGCCCACCAAGTGAGTACACCCACCATACGTAAAAGGGTGTCCCCATCACGTGAGACAAGGCAATAGAAGTGGATGGCTTACTTTTTTTATACTTGCACCCTGGGAAGTAAGGCAGTTGGGATTTTACAAGAATCCAAGTTGCCAACAGACAATAAATATGGCTCCCTCTCCATATACGAGAGGATATCTTCCCCATAGACTAGCCCCATAGATCTAGATAAGTTCTGATCCCCTTCCATGGCCAAGAAGAAATATTCCCATATTCCCCCGGACGGGGCTTACTCCTACGGAAAACATTAGTTCCTAACTTGGTCGCATGCCATGACAATGCTTTACATATCCCTGTTTGAGGATCATGCGTCATACACATAGTATCATTCGCGCTAGTCGGATAGTGTCAGTCAGGCAGGTGATGTAGCCCTCTCAGCTCGGGTATCGACGCTTTGGTACCTGTGACTTGCGGGTCTCTCTTCACTGTGAAAACCTCGGGTTATGACTTGTTTGGGAAGAAATAAAGGAGTCATAAAAGGAGGGCGAACCTCTCTACAAAATCGAAATATAAATGCGGTTCTTTGCCTTTTGCTCCTAGACCAAAGAAGTTCTCTATCGGCTATTAAGAAGAACTGTCTTCTATCGTGATTGGCTTACCCCTCATCAAAAGAGTCAACTCTACTATAGTGACTCCACTGATTGGCTTACCAAATAAGTATCTGTTTCTATAATCTAATCGTTGAAACGAAAAGGCGATGACATCATTGATCCGTATCTATGCTTGATACTCGACTCGCACATCTCGATGAGGAAACTATACTTGCGAATGCTCCTTTCACGTGCTCGCTCATATATCAGCTCGCTTTGTCTTCTTCTGATAAAACTACTGCGTGTCTCGCAACTGATACACCTGCTGCGCGTCTCACTCCTGGACGTCGCTCGACTTACACGCCCCTATACGCTTAAAGCTTTGCATCTTACGCGCTCCTCGAAAGCCTAATTCAACCTTCTCCTTATATAGGAGAGGCTTATACCAGATCCAACTGTCTCCTACAACTGCCTGAGACTAGGCACTTTCTTCCCAAGTACATAGCGTCCTCACTACAAGACACTCATTACTCATAGAAAACGGGAGTACAACTTTACATCCAATCTCGACTACAATCATCTTCATTCTCATAAAGAGACCAGGACTACTACATGTACCTAGAATCTTCTACCTAAACAAAAGGACAAAACACTTTCTTTCCATCATGGGGAGGTCGCTAATATATTCCGCCGAAAATGTACAAGATTCTTCTGGATTATTTGTGAAGGCCATCACTGACGGAAAGTGACTATTTCATCTGGAACAGTGACTATTTGTGAAGGCCATCACTGACGGAAAGTGACTAGCAATTTCTACCCATGGTCCATAAATTCTTTTCTCTGATGCCACTCCTGCCGTCTTTCTCCCAATCTTTTCGAGTCCTTCCTCTCACATCCATGCGCTCTCCATTCGAACCTTACTTGTCTTCCCCATCCTGGATTACAAAGGAGTTGTGTTCTTCTTAAAGTAGCATCCTTAAGGCTCGGGCTTTTGTATAATCTTCTAAAAGTGTCCACCCGTGCATCGGGGAGATTTTCAGTCTTTCATTGTGGATAGCGAAGACGACTGAGGGAAACTGGCTTTCATCATTTTTTTGTCTCTGCCCAAGACCACTTCCAGCCTCCAGATTCATTCTCATGGCTTGGCAACCACGGAGAAGCTCTTCTTTAGATGGCGAATTTTAGACTTCCTCGGGCCTTGGCCACCATTCTTCAAGAAAGCGGTGTGGAATCAAAGCTGAAATCGCTTTCCAGGTAGAGAGTCCAGTAGTGGTTTTGGCGACCGTTATCATGGATAAAGGAAAAAAGCTTCCTGGTACTCGCTTCCTGGTACTCACGGTAGTCGCAGATAATGTTTTGAAACATATCCGGTTTACTGGCAACTTCATCCTTCCACTGGCATGATGGTCTCACTCTATCAATCCGACATAGAGAATGAGAGATTATTCCCCTCAGAGTGAAGTGAATGATGGTGACAGAACCCGAAGCTGCAAGTCTGTTTTGAGCATGCCTGTGATCTCTGTGAAGACGGTAGGAACTGTATGATGCATTCCTTTCAATCTCTTACTGGTTGATAACAATGATTTTGTAGGTAGCATCGATGATATGCTTACTGGTTGATAACAATGATTTTGTAGGTAGCATCGATGATATGAAGAGTACTTCAAGATATGTCTTCCATCTTGGTTCAGGTGTGATTTCACGAGTATCGAAGAAACAATCTATTGTGGTAATATAATCAGCGAAAGATGAGAATGTCGCAACAACAACAACTTGTAGGTGGAAGATGAGAATGTAGCAGCAGCAACAACAACTTCTCAAGTAGTTTGGTTTCATAGAGTATTGGGTGAAGTAGTTTGGTTTCATAGAGTATTGGGTGAAGGACAAAAGAACCAATTCTAGTATATTGTGACGACAACTCAACCATAGCTTTATGAAAGAACCATATTTTTCAAAAAAAAAACACGCATATTGATATTAATATTAGATATCATTTCATTAGAGAGCGTGTAAACAATAGTGAAATTTACTTGGAATTTCATAAATCAAAAGACCAATTGGTTGACATATTTACAAATCCATTGACAAAAGATGAGTTTGATTTTCATAGACATAATTTAGGTTTTCTAATTGCTAAATCACTTAGGGGCAACAATTAATGGGGAGTGTTAAAATATTGTAATTACTCCCACTAATCAATGTAGAAAGCTCTAGATGAGCTCTGTTACGAGTCTCAAAGTTGATTGTTAGTTAAATCTAGTTTCTTATGGACATTGCATCTAGACACATCTTCTCACCTAAATCTTTCCAAAATACTATCTTAGAGTATTCTCCTATTTGTATTTATATCTCATTTTTGAAGCAATGCAAACATGAAATTAAATCTTTCCAAAATACTATCTTAGAGTATTCTTCTATTTGCATTTATATCTCATTTTTGAAGCAATTCAAACATGAAGTTAATGAGATGCAACAACAATTCAAAGTATTCTTATGTTAGTTGTTGATGAATGTTGTAGCATTCATAACTACTCTCCGTCCATCATGGTCAAGTTTGCCTCAAAGAATAGCCACTGACTCCACCACCAAAATATGTTGTAGCTCTCCTCTCAACCATAGGTGTGGTTGATCTAGGAATATTGATGCTGACCAAGAAATTTGGAAGAAAATTAGTAGGTTACTTCTAGAACTCAATTGTGGAAGTTCCAGGGAGACACACCATCAATTCAATTTCAAATGTGGCATAATCAGGTTGAATGCCAATCTGAGAGAAAATGATCTCCTTTTTGGTGTATATATATCTAGCACCTAAGCATGCAAGAGGATGAAATGCATAATGGAGCTGTGCATGCCTAAGGGAATGGTAAATTGGTTGAATTAATGCTAAAATCGATTTTTTGACCACACTCACACACTAGAATGACTTCATTGCTTACCCGAATGGAGCCACCAACCAAACCTAGAATCCCATCACAATTTCCCTTGGAATGTTGATGCATATCTCCTTTACACCCTTCACTATTGGGACTAACCTATTGTCTTTGACACCTACCTGAAGAGAGGATTCATGATCTGCCCCTACAAACCTCTCTTCTTCATTTGATCAGTTCCTTTGTTTTGAATACATGTGCGGGAGTGCTCGTAGGTGAATGGCGTAGGTATCCATTCCATTCATTTAAATTTTAAAATTTAAATCCACTAACTTTAATTAAATTAAGTCATCTAGGATAGAAGCCAACTTACTTTTCATACCTTAGAAGTGGGACATGATAACATAGTCGTGGGTTAATGGTGTTTGCTTGAGGGAGGTTGTCAGAAAGATGGAGTGGAATTGCCGAAGGTTGTAACAACCGAAACATGTGTGTCATTGTGTGCAGGTGATTTGCGACCGAATGGCCATGTTCCATGCAAGTATGGATGTCCATCCAACTATCATCGTCTTAAAGACTCCGCAGTCGGGTGGATATTGATCGTCTTTGTTTCCCTGTAGATCCCATGGTGCAAGTGTATCGACGACTGATGCAATGCGATTTTAACAATGGGGACAAGAATTTCAATCGAGGATTGTTTCTCCAACACCAGTGTTCTATGTGCCAAGACTTATAATAAAATTGTTTTCAATCTGCCAAATTACAAAGGAAATAAAGAATCTGATGGTGGAGTTTAAGGTATATTTATGCTTTGTTAAAGTTATTACTAAAAATACAAAGGTGTGGAAACAGGTATAAAGAAAATGGGTTTTACAAGCTTGATTTTCACTAGGAAAACAACACAATTTAAATGCCAACATGATCGGTGAGGGACACCTTTTGCATGAGAGGTATGGGCACCTAAATCAACATTACTTGGTCTTGTGGTGAGATTTAAAATGGTTGAACTTCCTAAAATTTGAGGGCTTAAAGCAATTTCCAGGGCTTGCCTAGCTGGGAAGGAACCTAGAAACAATTTTGAAAAGGAAAGAACTTGGAGAGCTAGGAATCCACTTGAGTTGGTTCAGAGTGACATTTATGGCATGCAAACATTATCCTTAGGTGGTTCAAGGTACTTCCTCACAATTATAGATAAATAATAAAGAAAAATTTGGGTATAGTTCCTAAAAAATAAATCAAAAGTCTTAGATTTGTTTGTGGAACTCAAAGATTTAGTTGAAAGGCGAATTGGAAGTAAGTTGAATATGCTTAGGTTTGACTGCATTGGCAAATACAACTCAAATGTGTTCAATGAAAGCATATGCTCCTCAACAAAATGGGGTTGTGGAAAGAAGGAAGAAGGTCATAATTGAGATGGCTAGAAGCATGCTCAAGGGTAAATGCCTTGATAGCTCCTATTGGGGGGAGGGAGTTCATACAATAGTCAACTTGATAAATAGAAGTCCCCCAGTGATGAAAGCATTGAGAAACCTAACCCGAGAAAGAGGTATGGAGTAATATCAAACCAAAGATAAATCATCTAGGGGTATTTGGTATTACAACACATGTCCACATATTAAAAAGAGACAAGGTAGAAGTTTGATGACAAGTTAATGAAGTGCTTCTTTATTAGGTATTGTGAAAATAAGAGACTTATTGGCTACATTATCTAGAAAACAAGAATTCTTTCTTAAGTAGGATGATGTGTTTGATGAATATCCCAAAGATATTGAATCTAGGTACACAATTTTCAATGACAAAGGTGATGAGAAATAAGTAAATCTATTTGTTCTTTGAGGTAATATATGAAGCATTTTTAGAAGAAAAAAAAGTACAAAGTATGTATGGTGTGACACAAAAAGGACAAGTACAAGTCCACCAAAGAAAGGCCAGTTTGGGTTGGGTAAGGAAAGCCATTGAAGACTCAAAGTTGAGTTAAGTTCCTAGTGACCATGAGGTGAAGACTAGGAACATGAAGTATAAGATATTTTTGCACTTGATGGGAATAATACAAAGCAAGCCTAGCTTGTTTCCTCTTTTGACGAGGCAAAAAATAGAAAGAATGGAAAAGTGGCATGGATGAAAAATATACTTCTTTGATAAAGAAAAAACATGAACTTTTGAAGTTACCCACTAATAAAAAACCTATTGAATGCAAATGTATCTACAAATATAAATATAAGGCATATAGAAGCAAAATCCAAGTCTAGTCTTGTAGCTAGAGGGTCTGCACATAAAAAAGGGATTGACTATGAGGAAACCTTCAGCCCTATAATAAATATGATACCAATCAAGTTGGTACTTGCAATAGGAGACAAGGCTTGGGTGGAAGGTACAATGCAACTTCATTGGGTATTGTGAAAAGAGGAGGCCTATTGGTTATATATATCATCTAGAAAACGAGAATTCTTTCATAAGTAGAGTTGAAGTGTTTGATGAATATCCCAAAGATATTGAGCCTAAGTACCCAATTCCCAATGATAAAGATGACGAGAAGGATGATGAAGAATAAGTATACTTATTTGTTCTATGAAGTAATAGATGAAGCATTTTCCAAAAAAAAGGTACAAAGTATGTATGGTAGTGACACAACAAGGACAAGTACAAGTATGAGTCCACCAAAGAAGTGGCCAGTTTGGGTAAAGAAGCCACTGAAGACTCAAAGTCAAATTCCTAGTGAGCATGACGTGAAGACTAGGAGCATGACAAAAAATGTATATTTGTGTTTGATGGGCATAATACAAAGTGATCCTAGTTTGTTTGCCTCTTTTGATGAGGTAGAAAAATACAAAGAATGGAAAAGTGTCATGGATGAGCAATGTACCTCTTTGATAAGGAAGGAAACATGGGAACCTGTGAAGTGACCCGCAAACAAGAAACCTATTGAATGCAAATGGATCTACAAAACTAAGTATAAGGTACATGGAAGCAAAAAATAAGTCCATTCTTGTAGCTATTGGGTATGCACAAAGAAAAGGGATTGACTATGAGGAAAGCTTCGACCCTAAAATAAATATGATCACAATCAAGTTGGTACTTGCCATAGTAGAAAAACGTGGGTGGAAGGTACATTCAATGGATGTGAAAAGTCCGTTCTTTAATGATGAGTTGGGGGAAGAAGCCTACATGGATCAACCTCAAGGTTATGAAGTCAAAGGAAAAGAAGGATATGTGTGAAAATTGAATAAGGCCTTCTATGGATGGAAGAAAGACCCTAGGGTTTGGACCTTGGTACATGAAGATCGATCACTACCTTAGGAAGGTTGGATTTGAAAGAAGCCATTTGACTCTAACTTATAAGTGAAGACCGATGACGACGATGTGGTAATACTTGTTGTCTATGTGCATTGCGGATGGCTTGATCATTGCAAGTAGCAATGATGACTTGATCAATCAAGTGATGAAGGGCCAACAAAGTACCTTTGATATGACAAGATCGGGATTCATAACATTAATTCGTAGATTTAAAGGTGTGGTAGAATGAGGACAAAATATATGCATCTCAAAGAAAGTATGCAAAGGATTTATATGATGGATTGCAAGCTATCATCTACACCCATGGAGTCTTGTTCAATGTTGAAAGTTGATAATGTTACTAAGCCAATGAATACAGCCAATGAATACAGCCATTTAAACATGGTTGGGAGCTTGATCTACTTGATCATCACAATAACATATTTGACTTATGTAGACACTTTGGAGGTAACGTTTATGTCTTCTTCAAAGACCACGCATTGGCATGTTCGATGTGTGAAGGGTACAATTGATTATAGGATTAAGTATAACAAAAATGGAATTTTTTAGCTTACTAGGAATACATGTGCAAATTGGGTAAGATCACAAGAGGATAGATCATAGGAATTTGATGTAAAGTATGTGTTTAGTCTATGACCAGATGTAGTTTCCTAGACAAGGAAGAGGCAACATGCAGTAGCATTGTCTATCGTAGACTCAAAGAACAAGGAAACTATGAATGCAACTTGTGATAAGTCATGATGGAGGAATTTTTTGTGGAGGTTTTCTTGTCTGGAGATCTGTGCATAGAGGTTTGAGTAATACATATATTTTTTTAAATCTGTTAAATTGAAATATATATATATATAGTGGAACCCGCAATCTGCATTTTTTGTGAAGATATATATGTTTTTTCAAAAATCAAATTTTCAAATTGACATTTGGAGGGAGCCGGTGTGTAGAGAACTAATGGAAAAGATGACGAATGCTAAATTCGAGGTTGAAAAATTTAATGGTAAAAATAACTTCGAATTGTGGAAACATAAAATGCAATATTTGTTAGCAACAACAAGAGCGGTGATGGTGGAGTCACTATGAAAGAAAAACAAATTATTTACTTTGGAGTTGTAGAATTATTTATTGCATGTAAATGGGAATACTACTAGAAGACCGAGTTAGGCATGTGTACCTCTGGTAAATCATCGGTAAAGTCTAGACATAGATCTAGGTGATAGGGAGGGCATGCAAGATGGTTTTGGTATCATGTGGTATGGTGCTTGTGGATTGCATGAAATGAATCATATTCAAAGGCTTGGTGAAATCCTTTGTAAATGGACTTGGAGGTGAGCGATGAAGGCTTACTTGGCCGACTTGGCGGGATTGGTTCAAGGGAATGTTCATGTCAAGGCGGAGCATTGAGAATCCATCATAAGGTACCTGAAGGTGAGTGAAAAAGGTTCACTTGGGCCGGCTTCACCAGATTTGGTCAAGCTTTTGAATGCAAAGTTTGAGATGGAGCACTGAAAGTGTCTAGGTTATAAAGGTGGGTCTATATTTCTCTATAGAAAGGTTGCTATGTTTAGAGCTTTGTGGTGAAAAGAGTACTGGAAAGTCAATCAAGTGTTTGAGAATAGATGATGGAGGCGGGTTCACATCCTTGGAATTTGGAAATTAATGCAAGGAAGTTGGGATCGATGGGGCATGTTCAGTAATGCGAAGTTGCAACAAGAGTTATGGGCAGAAGTGGTCGTGCTATTTTGTAAATCAGTCACCATCAGTTGCAAAAGAATAGAATATTTTGGAAGAGATATAAATAAGTCATCTTGTGATTACTCAAATATGAAAGTTTTGGTTGTGATGATGCTTATGCTCTTATGAACATTCTAAGTAGGACCCAGATCAAACATGTAGACCTTTGTTGGTTATGGTGATGACGTTAAGGGATATAGATTGTGGGATCCTACTACCGACATAATCATCATTAATAGAGATGCAATGTTTGATGAATATCCTTCATAAAATCAGACATAGTAAAAGATGAAAGGTACAAAGCATGAATGGTAGCAGGAGGGTATTTAGAAGGTATTGATTTCCATGAAATTTTATCACCATTTTTAAAGCGTGTTTCTATTCATGTTTTGCTAGCACTAGTTGTGTTACTTGGTCTTGAGTTAGTGCGGCTAGATGTTAAAATAATTTTACACAAAGTTTTGGATAAGGAGATATATTTGGAATAGCCAGAAAGGTTAGTTTTGGATAAGGAGAGATATATTTGCAAACTCAAGAAGTCATTGTATGACTTGAAGCTTGAGCAGGTAATGGTACAATATGTTTGCTTCCTTCATGGTGAGCCAAATTTTACAAGAAGTGAGTATACCCATTGAGTTTATGGTATATTCATTAGCTTGGTGTTATATGTTTTGCTTGTAGCAAGCAAAAACATGGTTGAGATCAACGAGTTGGCTCAATTGGCTAGGAGGTTTGATATGAAGGATGTAGGAGTAGCTAAAACAAATCTTGTGCATAGATGATTTTAGGGGCTAAATTTCGCAAACGAGCTAATTTTCCATGGTTTTTCCCAAAAAAATATTTGCTAATTTACTTTTTTTCTAAAAACAATTCGCCCAAATTCCATAGAATAAAATTATTTTACCTCAAAAATCGCCAAAATGTTATAGAAAGTATATAAAATCCTTCGAAATTTGAATATTTTTACAAAACTATTGCCAAACATTTTACGTTTTGCATATTAACGACAAGTAAGATTAGCCCATGTTTCTATATTTTAATATAAATTCCCATTCTTAAAATCATCCCTGATCTTGGGCATGAGAATACATAGAGATAGGAAATATGGTAAGCTTTGGTTGTCACAAAAGAAGTATGTGGCGAAGATACTTAAGAAATTCGATGAATAATGTGAAACCAATAAATATCCCTTTGGCTTTCCATTGTAAGCTTTTCTTCGGGTTAATGTCCTAGTAATGAATAAGAAAAGGGTTATATGTCTCTTATATCGTATTCTAGTAGGAAGTTTGATGTATGCAATGAAATGGTTAGATATTTCACATGCGGTTGGTGTCTTCAATGGATACATGTCAAATCCAAGTAAAACAATGAAATGGGTGCTACATTATTTTAGAGGCACGAGTATCACCTACAGTAGTTACAATGATTTAGTCAGTGGTTATGTGGATTAAGAGCTTGTAGGAGATTTGGACAAGAGGAGATCTACCTCAGGTTATGTCTTGCATGAATGCAAGGATCTATTGGGTAAGTTTGGACAAGTGGAGGATAAAGCGTTCTATGATATTCAAAGTGTTTTGCATTTGACTAATAATTCGGGGTATCAAAATGGGACAAAGCATCATTTTGTAAGACAAGTTATTGATGAAGGTGGAGTGGTCCATACTTGAGCAAACTTTGCAGACATGTTCACGAAACCAGTATTGTTAGAGAAGTTGTGGTGGTGTTTGACTTCTCTTGGCTTGCAAAAGAGGTGATGAATGGGATTAGGCAAGGTATCAGGTAACTTGTTGTCAAGGTGGAGATTGTTAAAATGTGACAACAACCAGTTAAAATAAAATGTAAAAAACAAAATTTACATGTAAATATTTGGTGATGTTAGTTTACGAAACTGGTGGAAGTTTCTATAATG
>ML778763.1:357728-368758 GCA_009831015.1 Picea engelmannii
CCTGTGTGCAAAGAAAACAACAAGTGGGAGAATGTTGGGTATGTGTTATATTATTTGCACGAGTAGTAGTGTCTGAGTGCCTACACCGGGCGCGCAAGGGGGTGCAGGGGGGCGGAGCCCCCCGCGCGGGGGTTTGGGGGCAGTGCCCCCGATTTTTTTTTTTTCGGGCCGACATATTTTCGAGACCACATGATATTAGGTGGTTTTTTGACACATGGTTTTTTGCTGATGGTTTTCTATTTTCGGTTAAGGAATCAGGGTTTTGGACTAATCCAGGTCATTGGGTTAGGATTTTGGATGCCGCTGGCTCATATATGTATATTGTATTGTAAACAATGTAAAACAATGTATGAATATAATATATGCTGGTTTTCCCGGTTTGGGTTTCCAGGTGAAAAATCTCTGTGTAATGTTTGTATTTGCCATTGTATCTTTTCTGTTCTTTTCTGAATATCAGTTTGTAGTAGATATTGTACAAGGTTAGAATTTATAGGTGGCTACAACCACCTATCCTTGCTCCGTCCAACCGCCCTGACATATAAGTAAAATGATGGAACCACTGTCACACTATCACTGTGAGATTTACTGCTGTAAACTTGTACCAATCAACCTGCACCCAATAACCTGTACCAATAACCTAAACCATGCATCAACCATGCATCAACCTGTACCTCAAACTGTAATCAACTTGTACCATAAACAAGTGTATCAACCATGCACCAACCTGTACCAAACAACTTGTAATCAACTCGTACCATAAACAAGTGAATCAACCATGCACCAACCTGTACCAAACAACCTATAATCAATTTGTACCATAAACAAGTGCATCAACCATGCACCAACCTGTACCTTGAATAAGTGCATCAACCATGCACCAAACCTGTACAAATAACCTGTCACAACAACTTGTCTAAACAACCTGTCTCATCAATGTTATCAACCAAATCAGATCTACTCACCAATATCAATCACCAAGACAACTCTCAAATATGTGCATCAACTAAGAATAACAAAATAACTCATAATCATCACCAAGATCAATATGTGCTCCTAATAATACAAGTATGCTACATCATCCATAAACCATGTGTCAACAATACTACTAACAAGTGCCTCCAACCATGTACCAAGTATGTATCGATCATGTATAAACTAATCATCAACTATGACTCATCAATATGTACCAACATCATCAACTATACACCTCATGTATGTGTCAACTCGTCAACTACTTTTCTCAACCATGTACCCGACATGTACCTCAACCAAATTCCCTCATCAATTTCATCATCCAAATATGATTTGTAACTCTGTAATATACCTGGTGTATATGATCACATTCCTGCAAACATTCCTTAACTTTAACAACAAGAGACTATCATTTTCATCAAACTTTTCTTTAGTCTCACATGACTAGTTTTGGATTAGTCAAAAAACCTAACTTGAAATAATCATAACTTTGTACATGTAATGAATAAAGCTCTGAAACTGATACAAAATGTTATTTAGTGTTTTTTATGCAATTCCTCCAAGTGTCACTACTTGGAACCTCTCAGAAAATAAGTTATAGCAAAAATGACATACCTTGTTGAATTCTGGCTTATTCTAGAGAGCGAACTTGTAGAGCGTGCACCGCACAAAATATTTATTGAATCGATATGAAACTATTACAAAAAATACTACAGACTGTACTCTAACCGACACATTTGGTCTTACTAAATTTGGATTTGTTATGAATAATTTATGATGTTTTTACCGGAAACACCTGTTTTAGACTAGTTTCAGGACTAGCCACAAACCCTATTTTCCACAGAGTGTAAATCCAAAAATACAATGACCTACAAGCTGAATTTTTTACCATAGATACTTGGATATGTTTTGTCAATGGAATAAAAATTTCATGGTCTGAATCATTATAGAAAAATATTTATAGCGAAAATGGTGAGATGACCTGTAAATAACATACCTTAGAAAGCACCATCAAAAGAATTTATCCTTCCTTGAATTCCGACCTTCTTTTCTTCACCTTCCCTCAAAAATTCGGCTTAGATATCCTTTGGTTACCTCAGAAAACTATAGAAATTCAATATTCTCAAGTGTGTGTTAAATGAGAGAGCCTTGCCTCTTATTTATACTCTCCAAGTAGCTTCCTTAAAAACATCTTCTAGGTCACTTTGCCCACTTTCCTTATTTTAGGGTTAACCCACTTCTAATTTCTCCACTAAGTTTATTATTTAAATAATTTATTTTGTATTCACTTTGAATTATATTACACTCATCACTTCACTTTATTATTTACCTTCTAAAATCTCTTAAATCACTTTGACTACTTTGACCTTTTGGGGCTTCAAGCCAACATATGAGGGTCCTCCAACTTCGTAAGGCCATAACTCTCAAACCGTGAGAAGTTATGTGACGTTCCATATACCACCAGAAATGGAATAACATGTACTATCCATCTAGAATAGTATTACCTTCAAATATATAAAAAATCATACAGTTATCCATCAAACAAACGTGGGTCCATTACCCAAACCTGGGTTCTCCAACTTCACATGGTCATAATTCTCTAACCGTGAGGAGTTTTGTGACGTTCCACATACCAGTGGAAATGGAATGACAAGAACTATCCATATAGGATAGTTCCCCTAACAAATTCATTGTCCTTCATCTCATTATTCCACAATGAAGCATGCGTTCTCTTACTCTGCAAAATGTCTTCCCGTGAGGGCTTTCACCATAAGGGGACCACTTTGGAGTTCATCCATCTTTAATTATTATCAACCATGACAAGACAATAATGAGTCATCTTTACATCAAACAATATTGGGTCCATTACCCAAACCTTTGTGCTGTGGGGCTTTCTTCAAGGGTTGACATCAATGACAACCAACCTTAATCAACAATCCCCCCCTTTGGCATTGATGGCAACACTCTAATACAATACTGAAATCATATCACTCATGCTCCCTTTGGAACCATGCCTTTGTCCTCTGCATATGATAAATATGCTCCCCCCGGAACCATGCCTCTGCCCTCTGCATCTGATAAATCTCTCCCCCTTTGTCATCAATGGAAAATGTATCTTTCCATCCGGGGCTGCTCCCCCTGACTGAACTGTCCTCTTATGGTGCTTCCTCATGTACATCTAAGACATATAAGATAAGCATTCAAAAAGCATTCATTTTGGAGTGGAAATAAATCCAAGTCTTTGGCGAAGATATTCAAAGGCTTCCCGTGGAAGTGGTTTTGTAAAGATGTCTACCACTTGTTCTTTTGTGCCCACATACTCAACTCTGATGTTATTTTCTGCAACCTGCTCCCGTATAAAGTGATACTTGATTGGAATGTGCTTCGTCTTGGAGTGCATCACTGGGTTTTTCGATATACTGATGGCTCTTGTATTATCACAATATATTGGAATTGGCCCATCATACTCAACCTGTATATCTATCAGAGTTTGTTTTATCCAAAGTACCCGTGTACAACATGATGCTACTGCAATATACTCTGCCTCGACTGTAGATAAATATACTGATGATTTTTTCTTTCTTAGCCATGATACTAAACACTCACCCAAGTAGAATGTTTTTCCATTGGTGCTTCATCGGTCATCAATACAACCTGCCCAATTTGCATCTGTGTAGGCAATTAGTGATAGATCCTTTCCTTTTGGATACCATAATCCAAACTTTTTTGTCCCTTTGAGATATCTGAAAATCCTCTTCACTGCTAATACATGTGATTCCTTTGGTGCTGCTTGAAATCGTGCCACCTGTCCAACTGCCTCCATTACATTTGGTCTAGATATTGACACATACAGTAGGTTTCCAATCATTGACTTGTATTTCCTATGATATGTAGACTTTGAATCACCATCTTTGCTCAACTTGCAACTGGTTTGCATGGGAGTGATAACTGGTTTGCATTGTTCCATTCCAAACCTCTTTAGCATTTCTCTGATATACTTGGTTTGAGAAATAAAAATTCCTTGATTTCTTTGACATATCTGAAGTCCCAGAAAGAAGGATAGTTCTCCAAGTAACGACATTTCAAATTCATTTTGCATATCTTTTTCAAATTTATGGCTTAACCTGTCATCATCACTACCAAAAATAATATCATCAACATAAACTTCAATTAATAGAATATTACCTTGACTTACCTTGATGTAGAGGTTGTTGTCTACACTTCCTTTCCATAGTTCATAGGGAGTTTCGTCATTTTTATTTATGAGCATTACTCTATTTTGAATGTGAACTGATGTATGCACTGTATGTGTCCAAAATATATATGTCAGTTTGGAATCCATTAGCATTGTTCGAGCCATTTCTTGTGTAATTATCATCCATTATGATAATGTTCCTTTTTCTTTGAACCACTCTCTGAACCAATCTATGAATCCATGCTCTCGTCACTATCATATATCTATCCAAACCTGGTAAGGGGACCACTTTGGAGTTCATCCATCTTTACTTCTTATCAACCATGACAAGACAATAATGAGTCATCTTTACATCAAACAATATTGGGTCCATTACCCAAACCTTTGTACTGTGGGGATTTCTTGAAGGGTTGGCATCAATGACAACCAACCTTAATCAACAACATTGAATGATGGGGTTATGTTCATTGCATTGCAACAATAAGATATTGCTTGTCACACATTGACAACAATGGGGATATTGTGATAACAAGGCTATGTTCATCCCATTGTGATGACAAGACATTTAAGTAAAAAGTGGTTATGTGATGAACATAAATGTCGTATTTTCATCACATTCCTACGACAAGGAAAATTTCATGACATTGCGATGATGAGGTTGTGTTTGTCACATTGCGACAATAGGTTATTTTCATTACATTGCAATGGAGGGGATAAGTTTTTAACATTGAGACAAAAGGATATTTTCAACACATTATGATGACATGATATTTGTGTCACCTTGTGATGAAGGGGCTATGTTCATCACATTGCAACGACATGATATTGTTTGTCACATATTGACAACGATGGGGCTATGCTCATCACATTGCGATGGTAAAACATTTAAACAAAAAGTGGCTATGTGATGAACATAAATGTCATATGTTCATTGTATTTCATACAGCTATGTGATGAACATAAATGTCATATGTTCATCACATTGCGAAGATAGGAAATTTATTTTGACAACGGGGCTATGTTCATCACATTGCGACAACATGACATTGTTCGTCACATTATGACGAGAGGATATTTATGTCACATTGCGATGACACAGATATGTTCATTACATTGCAACAACGGGGCTATGTTTGTCACATTACAACAATATAGTTATGTTCATCACATTGTGACGACGGGGCTATGTTTGTCACATTACGACAATATGGTTGTGTTTTTCACATAGTGACAATATGGTTATGGCCAGGCATGATCATCTATGTGATGAACATATATGTCATATGTTCAACACATTGCGACGAAAGGACATTTATTTCGACGACAGGGATATGGTCATCGCATTACAACAAAAAGACATTGTTTGTTACATTATGACAAGAGTGTTGATGAATGCATATAAAGGAGACATCCTTTAGCTTACAAACCTATGAGATGTGGAACATAGTGGCTATGTGAAGCCTTTATCTCATCTTACAAACCTGAGAGAAATCCCCTAAGAAGGGTTCGTGGTTCCAGCCTAGGACAGAGCTAGGAACATAGAGATGACCTCCTCCATAACGTGAGAGAGAAGAAATCCAAATGATTATCCAGTGGAAAAGCGATTTGTTGAGTTAGGACGTGCATGTGGCTGAGCACAAAGTGAACGTGGGAAATCCCAAAAGAGCTGGGCACATCATCATGTGAATAGAAATGAATATGATATGATGGCCTCCTCTGAACATCAGAGTTGACGAGAAGACTCCAGATGATTCTCATGTAGGTGGCAGTGGGAAAGAAGATCTGTAGAGTGGATGTGCTTGTGGATGAGCACATGTGAACGTGTGACTATATGGTTCATCTTTGTAATGTAGCAAATCGGAGATTTGGCATCCCTATGGATGTGCCCCTAGTGGATGAACACTAGTGGGTGTATCAGCTCCTTTCCTATATATTTTTCAAGAGTCAGACCTACCTGTAACCCTAATTATTATGTAAAGGGTACAGGTCGGCCCTATGTTAATATGATTAATATAAACAAGATAATTAATATTGTGAATATTAGTTATAATAATAAATATAATAATAAGTATATTTGACTTAGAGAGGTCGGACCTGTTGTGCCATTAGACACCCTTGTTTCTTGGTCAAAGTCTACTATAAGTAGGAGATGATTCTCCATTGTAGAATCATATCCTTCTTGTATGTTTTGGAAATTTCAGCAAGTACTTCTCTTTGGAAAAGGTGCGCACCTCTCTTGGGCACTAGTCTTCTGGGGCTTAAGAAACCTCTTGTGTGCTAAGTCATTCTTGGTGGTGAAAGGTCTTTCTCTTGAAGAATATAGCAAAAGGATTTGGTTGGGTTTTTCTCCCTTGTTGAGAAGGGTTTCCCAAGATATATCTTGTGTTCTTGTGCATGGTGTTTCTTCTTGTGATCTTGGTAGCTGCAACATTCTTATTTATGGTTAAGACATGATGAAATTGAAATGAACTACATGCTTAACCTAGCTTAAAGAAAATCAACATGGTATTAGAGCATAGGTCTTGAAGATCCCATTGCATAAGCTTTCTCCAGATTCTTTACTCTCTCTTTTGCAAAAACCATACAACCCTCCTAGGGTTTCAAGAAAATCAGTACGACCTCCTTTTCAGAGAAGTTTCACCGCTAAAAAATTGGACTCTTGGGATGAAAAAGACATAGAAGGGTATGACCTCCTTCAGCGTACCTCCAACAAGTCTCAGAACTAAATTCCAAGCATTTTCAAAATTTTGACCCTAAGGGTTTCTAGGGTTTCGTCAAAATTATGAATCATATTTCTGAGAATTTCTTGAAGAAGCTATCATATTTAAAGGCTTATTGTTGGCATTCATAAGCCCAACAAAACCTAAAAGTGCTAGCCTAGCTAGCCATTAGGTTTTCTAGACTAGTTGGCAAGGGTTTGTGAAGATGAGAAATTTCATGATGGGAAGCAAGCTCAACACAAAATTCCAAAGCAATGAAGACATCAACATCTCAGCACTCTCAGGTATGGTTCTTATCAATGAAAATACTTGGCTAATTAACAGTGGTGCCTCCAGGAACATGACCGGTATTAGAAATCAGTTAACACACTTCATTGATAAAGAAACACATCTACATGTTGTCCTTGGAGATGATGCTAGATATAACGCGAGAGGAGTTGGAACCTCCACCTTCCAACTAGATTCAGATATGCAACTCAAACTGGAAGACGTTCTATATGTACTAGGAATGAAGAGAAACCTTGTCTCTATTTCGGCTCTTGAAGACAAAGGTTACAAAATTACTTTCTCAGAAGGAAGATTCCTTGCATGGCACACAGACTTTCATATCAGCTCTTCCAAAGTAATCAGCGTCAAAGATAAAAACTTATACAAGTTGAACATCAAACCATTTCAAGACTTAATACATGACACCATCAACCTAAGTGAGCTATGGCATAGAAGGCTTGCTCACATACATTATAGAGCTCTTCTATCTCTAAGGAAAATGGTCACATGTCTTCCAGAGATCTAGATCCAGCATGAAGGCGTTTGCAAAGGTTGTGCCCTTGGTAAAAATGTTAAAGGATCCTTTCCTAGTAGTGACAACAGATCTAAGGAAATATTGGACTTGATTCATTCAGATGTATGTGGGCCAATGAATGTTGCATCCTTAAATGGGTACTTGTAATATGTACTCTTCATAGATGACCACTCCAGAAAGACTTGGATTTACTTCCTGAAGAACAAGGATGGAGTCCTTGCCAAATTCCAAAAATTCAAAGCTCAGGTTGAAAACTTGACCAGAAGAAAAATCAAAGTATTGAGATCGAACAATGGAGGAGAATACACCTCAAAAGAATTCATCAATTTTTGTATTGAAGCAGGGATCAAGAGAGAGCTCACAGTTCTGTACAACCCTCTATAAAATGGGGTTGTTGAAAGGAAGAACATAACCATCATTGAAGAAACTAAGGCAATGATACATGATCAAAGTCTACCCATGACTCTATGGGTAGAAGCATGCATGACAACAGTATATGTCCAAAACCATAGCCCTCATCAGATCCTTAAGAACATTACTCCAGAAGAAGTATTCACCAAAGTGAAACCTGAGATCGGACACTTCAGAATATTTGGATGTCCAATGTACCTTCATGTACCCAAAGAAAATAGATCCAAACTAGATCCTTCAGGAAGAAAAGGTACATTTGTAGGATACAATGAATCCTCAAAATCATACCGAATCTACATCCTAGGACAAAGACAAATTGAAGTAAGCAGAGATGTTACTTTTGAAGAAGAAGTAGCCTTCCAGAAATCCAAAGAAGATCAGATGGAAATAGATGGTGAAACAATACCTTCCCCTCATTCAACAATTTATAGGGAGACAAATATTGTTCCAGATGAGCGAACAACACCAGTTGATTCAATTCCTCCAGTAGATTCGGTTTCTCGAAGTAATAAACCCAGAGACATCACTGTTGGAGATAAAAGACCTGCTTGGGCACGTCAAACTTTAGAAGAAGCAGAAAGACATAAAGCTACACAAGGAGAAACTAGAGAAAGCAAAAGGCCTAAGAGATTCTCAAGCTACCTTTCAGCAATGACCCACATTATTGATTCAGAACCAACCTGTCATGGAGAACCCTCAGGTGAAAAAGTATGGAAAGATGCCATGACTGAAGAATATCAATCTATACTAAAGAATGATGTCTGGGATGTTGTCCCAAGACCAGAAGGAAATTCCGTAGTAACTTCCAAATGGATTTACAAAATCAAACATGCTGTTGATGGAAGCATTGAAAAATATAAAGCAAGATTCGTGGCCAGAGGGTTCTCACAAATAGAGGGAGTCGACTATGACGATACTTTTGCACTAGTAGCCAAATATAATTCCATTCGATCCATCATTGCACTAGCTACTTCCATGGGCTGGAAGCTACATCAGATGGATGTAAAGACAACGTTTCTCAATGGAGAAATTGAGGAAGAAGTCTATATTGAACAACCAGAAGGTTTCATTATTCACAATGAAAAATCTCATGTTTGTAGATTGAAGAAAGCCCTGTACGGTCTAAAAAAAATACCCACGTGCTTGGTACGAGAAAATGGATGGTTTCTTGATGAGTTTGGGTTTTAACAAAAGCATAGCCGACCCAAACTTATATTATCGCTTTAATGGAAATGAATTTTTGATTCTAGTTCTATATGTGGATGATATTTTCATCACCGGATCAGAAAGACTCATTGTTGAATGAAAATAGGCATTAACTGCCAAATTTGAAATGAAGGATTTGGGCCAAATGCATTATTTCTTGGGACTAGAAGTATGGCAGAGATCAGACGAAATTTTCCTAAGTCAAGGAAAATATACCCTAGAGATTCTGAAAAGATTCAAAATGACAGACTGTAAATCCATTCCAACTCCAATGGTAATGGACCTAAAGAATATGAATGACACTGATTTGGGAGACATACATCCACATTTATATCGACAACTTATTGGATCCTTGATGTATATGGTTAACACCAGACCTGACATTTTCTATGTAGTAAATGTTCTTAGCAAGTTTATGAGCCAACCAATACAGATACATTGGATAGCTGCAAAACATGTATTGAGATACTTACAAGGCGCAATTGGTTATGGTCTAAGATATGCGAAAAATGTCGACCTAATCTTGGAAGGGAATGTTAATGAAGACTGGGCAGGAAGTGAAGTAGACAGAAAAATCACCTTAGGTAGCTGCTTCACCCTAGGTTCAACCATGGTTTCCTGATGCAACAGAAAACAAAGCTCTGTAGCTTTGAGTACAACATAGGTAGAATACATTGCACTAAGCATGGCAATTCATGAAGCTGTATGGCTTCACAAACTTTTGACAGACTTGTTCGATCATGATATGGATCCGACTATCATTCATTATGATAACCAGAACTGTGTGAAGCTCTCAAAGAACCCAGTATTTCATGACAAATCAAAACATATTGAAATCAAGTACCACTCTATCAGAGACATGGTGCAGAGTAAGACAGTTCATGTTCAATATCTTTCCACTCATGAAATAATTGCTGATATCTTCACTAAACCACTTGCCAAGACAAAGTTCGAGTTTTTCTGTGAGAAACTTGGCCCGATGGAGAATGCCTCCCTATCTGAGACATCCTCCATCTTACAAACCTATGAGATGTGGAACATAGCGACTATGTGAAGCCTTTCTCTCATCTTACAAACCTGAGAGAAATCCCCTAAGAAGGGTTCATGGTTTGAGACTGGGAAAGAGCTAGGAACATAGAGATGACCTCCTCCATGATGTGAGAGAGAAGAACTCCAGATGATTATCCAGTGGAAAAGCGATCTGTTAAGAACCAAATATCAATATAGCATAGAAAAACCTCAGAAAAAGTACTCAACGCCTTGAAAAAGAGATAATTTTAGATAATAAGCCTCTTCGAGGGGGCAACCTCCTTTTACCCCACTTAAATGTTCAAGTACAAGATGATTCAAAATGAAAATGTCTCCTTGGTATATATAGGATACTAGGAGGTATAATTACAACTAATGGCCTAAAGCCGACATAAATAAAATAACATTACTAATATAATATTCCCTAATTAAGGAGTAATGAGCCAATATTAGGGCTTAACATGACCCTCCCCTTGAGACAATTGTTGTCTGCATTACTTGAGTAACTCTAGATGCTTCTGTATATAAGACTCATCTTCCCAAGTGGAATTTTCAGCCGGTAGTTTCCTCCATTTAATGAGATACTCTGAAATGGATCTATTCCTCAGCTGGCAAATTCTTGTGTCAGTGATGGCTTTAGGCTCCAATATGATTTTTCCTTCCTCGTCAAGTTCTGGAAATATAGTTTGAACTG
>ML778763.1:382159-411216 GCA_009831015.1 Picea engelmannii
TTAATTTTATTTTGTGTTAGTTATATTAAAGGTTAAAATAAATTTATGTTATTTTTTTATTATTCTTTTTTGTGCTTGTTATATTCAAGATTAAAATGTATATTTTCTTTTGATATTTGTTATATTCAAGGTTAAAATGCATTTTTTATTTTTTTATTTTTTTTTTAACTTATTATATTCAAGGTTAAAATGCATCTTTTTTTTTGGTACTTGTTATATTCAAGTGCTTGTTATTAATATATTCAAGATTAAAATAAATTTATGCTAAATTAAAATGAATTAAGTCTGTATGTTTCTTAATCTATGCCAAATTAAAATGAATTAAATCTATTCAAGTATTCAAGGTTAAAATAAATCTATGCTGAATTAAAATGAATTAAGTATGTTTCTTAATCTATGCTAAATTTAAATGAATTAGTCTATTCAAGTGCTTGTTATATGCAAAGTTAAAATAAATCTATGCTATAACAAGGTTAAAATGCATCATTATTTTTGGTACTTGTTATATTCAAGTGCTTGTTTTATTCAAGGTTAAAATGAATTTATGGTAAATTAAAATAAATTTAGTCTATTCAAGTGCAAGTGCTTGTTATATTTAAGATTAAAATAAATTTATGCTAAATTAAAATGAAATAAATGTGTATGTTTATTTTTATGCCTCTTGATGTCTATTATATCTAAGTTTAAAATGAAGATATGATCATTTATATCATTCCCTATAACTTCGTTTTCCACTCTTCCTCCTGGAAATAACTTATTTCCTCTAATGGAGACTCATTTTTTCATCCTTTCGATTTCCACACAACCTCTCCCTTTCTGCAGTATCATCTCCCTCACTCATCATCTATTCATCGAGAGTATCACATAAAGGTTTCAATTCTTTATTATATAGGCTTGACCCGTTTTCACATTCCCCCAATGACCAATTCGAGGTTGCGACCCATATGTGCTCTTTGAATCTCATGTGATTCCTTATGCTCAAACTCTTCTTGTTTACACGTGCCTCTTCCTTTTCCTCAGTGTTCATCCCTTTCCTTGTTTTTCACAGCTTCTTTTTCTTTGTACAGAACCTCAAGTGCTCTCATGTCAGGTATCGCCAAATTATCCACAATGCTAATGCATCACATTATGATTAAGTTTTATATTTGCATTAAGACCTTTGTTAAACACATGATAAACATTTGCATATTTGTAATCATTCTCTAATTGTTGCCAAAACTCTATTGGGTTATCTTATCAACAAATCTTCATTTAAATTCTTAGTTACAATCCTATTGTCCATGCCTCTTGGCTTTCCCTTACAAAAATTTAACTTATCATCAACATCTTTCTTAATAATCCTCCAAATATTCTTTTCTCCCAACAATATTCAAACCCCACGCTTATCAAAGATTCTTTTCTCCCAACAGTCTTCAAACCCCACTTTTATTAAAGATGGTCAAGTTTTCACTTGCAGATAACCAAAAAAGGATTATGGTAAAATGGGGAGGCTCGGATCTAACACTCTTCACATTCAACTCTAGCCAACCGAAACAAGGATCCAATCCTTTAACTCTAACCAATGAACTATGAAACCTTAAGGATTATCCAAAAGATTAAAAGCTTCATGCACAAATAAAACACCAGCAACAATATTGCAACAACCATAATCAACCTTTAAATCTGTAAATTCAACACAAGGTAAAAAGATCTTATACCATGAAAGAACACAACCCATAATATTCAATTTGAAAGAAAATACCATATGTCTTATTCCATAACAAGTGACCAAAAACATAAAACAAGAGTGAACAAACAACCAATGAGCCTGACTTACTGCAGAGAGAATGAACTGGTTTATTATTCTGCTTGTAAAAATACTCCGTTATAGTAATAAAACTCTGGTACTTCACTGTAGCAGCTCCTAACTCTATTGTAAGTTACATATCCTCCTATATATAAACTAAATTTCTTAACATAACGTATTAAACAAATCAAAAGAAACTTCGTGTTAGAGTAAGTTTGTAACTTTAAACCATGTTAACATAGTTTCATAAAGCCATGAAGATATAATTGTTATCTTCTGAAAAAATATAAGAGACCAACTCCAATGCTTGAGAGAATTTTGTCCCTACATTGTATTGTGTGTATGTGAGACAGTCAAGGTTTTAGAAGTTGGAAGCCAATATTGGACTCTTTGGATCCTCGCCTGCATAGTGGAGTTTAAACGTTGGATATTTGAGAGGAGCTTCATCAAGTATGACTTTGCACCCCATAGTAGAGGTGGACAAGGTGCAACAATCTTGGTTTTCATGCTTTGGTCTTTTCAGTTACATCTATGGAACTTAGTTGCACCTTTAATTCCATGGTAAAGGGAACAATGGTCTTCTCAAGTACATATTGAGAACTTAGTTTTTCTAAAGAAATTTTTTAAACCTTGTGGACACTCTTCTTTCCATTCTATAGGGAATAGAGAAACAATCTACATTCTACAGGGAACAGAAAAATGTACCATGTTTAGAGTTACTTTTTAAATATATCTATTAAAAAAATTCTTAAAAACCCCAAAACAATTATTGTACAAAACTTGAGAAAAACAGACTTTCTTTAAACCTTGTGGACACTCTTCTTTCCATTCTATAGGGAACATAGAAAAATACCATGTTTGGAGTTACTTTTTAAAGATATATATACCTTGTGACACTCTTCTTTCCATTCTATATGGAACAGAGAAAGGTACCATGTTTGGAGTTACTTCTTAAGATATATATTAAAAAAATATTAAAATCCTCAAAATATATCTTGTACAAAACTTGAGAAAAACATTTCTAGTATAAAACTTGAGAATTTCAGCATTCCATTTCTAATTTATCAAGCTATATATTAAAAAAATATTAAAAACCCCAAAACATTTATTGTACAAAAGGTGAAAAAAACATTTCTGGTATAAAACTTGAGAATTTCATAATTCTGTTTCTAATTTCTCATTTCTGGAAACACAAATCTCATATAATTATTACACTATCTAGAAAAAATAAATTTATGTTTTCAGATTTACCACTATCAATTTGATTGCTTTTATAAATTTATTAATAAAAAAGAGAACAAAACTATAAAAGAGAGAACAAAATAGACATGCAATTTTTATTAACGTCCACTAGAATGCAGAGGTGTTATACTAAGGAAGCAGACAAATTCTATAGAACTCCTCTTAAAAGAATCTTTCTGAATAAAAACATTTGGTTGTTCATCTGAGGCTTTTCAATAAACACATTTAACTATCCATCTAGACTGATTGAAAATAGTCCGATGATAAATAGTAAAGCAATAACGATATTGTATAGTTCATGCAAAAACCATTATGCACATTTAGCCTTCTCTATCCGCACAGAAAGTTCAAGCTCTCATATTGTTCTTGCAATTCACTGAAACAATAGTAATTTTTTAATAATTTAATGCAAATCTCACAGGCCCATCAAAGAGTAAGATATGCATCCTTCACTAAGCACTATGGCTAGAGTTTTAGTTGTTAAATAATTTGTAAAACTGCATTCTTCTGCTTTCCTTTTAGTGTTTGCATATAGTGTTATGTTGAAATAATGTAACTACAAAGAGTATTCTATTATTATTGATATATTATTCATAGGATCAATCCCCATTGTGGATTGATCATGTCGGTTGTTGTAATAGGACCAAATCCCCTTTTGCAGATTGGTCAAAAGACAATTGTAATAGGAAGAATAAGAAGTCGGCCCCAACAGTTATTAATGAGACCCAAAAATATAATAAAGGTGGGTTTACCCACCCAGTTTGAGAAGTCGTCCCTGCCAGTGAAGAGACACTTCACACGTGCCAGACTTGTATAAATAAAGGAGGCTAGCGCCTGTTGAAGAAAAATCTTTCTGCGGACAGGTAGATCTCCTCAAAGAGATAGACTCTTAACTCTAAGACAGAAAGTGCTTATCATGGTCACTGACTTCCTTTTAGGTCTACACAAACTAATGCATGAAGAGGAAGGAGGAAAGATGTATCTTTTACTGGTGTTTGTCCCTGGACGCTCCGAGTTGAACTCCAATCTTGAGCTCCTCGATAAGCCCTGTAGACAAACAAAGTACAACCACTTCCTATTCTATCGAGGTTAGTTTGAAGCAGACCTATATACTTAGAGACAAATTCATGTAATGTCAAACACAAATTAGAAAGAAGCAGGCCAAGCAAATTATATTAATGAGAATGAAACATTACTTACAGTTGTAGATGGAATGCAACATTTTCGTCAAGTTCTCCTTGTCTAACCCTTGCTCAAAAGCTCCATGATCAGAATGACGATAACTTCACTGATTAGCCTCCACTTCACTGTGTGTTTCCTATGAGATCATAGGTTTCATGCTTCTCATCCCTTCTCCAAGTATTACTTATGAGATCATAAGTTTGGTGTCATTCTTCATCCAGATCCCCCTTTCACCATGAGAAAGCTTGCTTATATAGCCTTGGAGAGGCTCAACAACTTGAGATATCTTTGGGGTGAGTTGAGGATTTTCCTCCTTGAGTTAGGGATCTTCCCAAAGATCATGGCTGGACTAGGGGTTCGAATCCAACTGCCTTCCAAGATTGAAAATATCTTTCCCCCATTCATCTCAACAAACCAACTGCTGCCCAGAATAGGTAGCGCTCCCTCAAAAGGGCCATCAGAGCGTTATAGCGCTCCCAAGTAGGCTTTAGGGGGGAGCCAACACTCCTAAGAGTAGGAGCGCTCCTTCAAAAGGGCTGATACAGTGTTATAATGCTCCCAGATAGACTATAGGGGAGCACCAACACTCCTGAGAGAGATATAGGGGAGCGCTCTCTTCCAAAAACTTAGCTTTTTGGGTTCTTTCAGATGGAAAGAGGTTCATAAGCCTAGTTAACCATTCCTCCTCTTCCAACTCAAGTGTTTGATGTGTTTCAAGTGTCCTTCTCATGTCGTTATAGGGACGGCATAGGCATCATGGTAGTATGCTTTCCTTGACACTTGTGACACTTGTGAGCAAAATGCGACACTTGTAATGATGACACTTGTGACACTATCGAAGTGAGTAATTTCGATGTGTAACAGATTACCCCCCAAAGTATGAAGTTAGAAGACAGGAATTGATAACTGAAATGCTTTGTAGACTTTCAAGCAAGGGTATAGATGTAGAGAACCTGACAGAAGTTGCACACAAACATCCAACAAATATTATGACATGTTTCAAACCCAAGGCAGTCATACCTATGCTTGGGTGATCAAGACTTGCAAGATATGGCCGCCATAAAATACACTACGGATCCATAATTGTATTGATAAAAGGTATAGCCATAGAGAATACAGTGTGGATCTATACTCTTATGACCTGAACTGATCGTAGCCACGAAGAATACACAGTGGATCTACGAGATGACAAGACATAGCCACAACCAATACAAAGTGGATCTATGTGACAGTATATGTGTCATGGTTAAAGAGAAACTCCGTCGCAACCTAGGCAAAGTACATATAAGAGTGACGACTCAACCTAGGGTCTTCTTACCGATCCCGATGTAGTACGAATCTAACCATGTGAATAGATGTCCTGATGTCGAACATGGTAGAAACCACTTGATTACCGGTCAATGATGTAAATCGTTAACAAGAGCAAGGGAGATCACCATTAATGTCAATGATTCCCAAGATACTCTAGTACATTCCAACGAATGTGAATGGATGAGCTAAAGTCGAACATCCGTGGAATCGTCCAATCAGAGGTCAATGATGTAAACCCATTGTCGAACGTGAGGAAGCCTGCCATTGAGGCATGCAGGTCCCAAAGTACAAATTGGTTTCTAGGTCTAGTCCCTGGATAATGTGTTGAAGTCGATAGGAATAGACTCATCGAAGGAGGGCCTTGATGTATCCCTCATCAACAACATGAAATGGACACAGAGATGTAATTGGTAGATCAAATGAACGTGGACTGACACGGGTATTGAGACAAGATATTTGTGATGGCTGACTCTCGAGGCGGATACTTCTCTTGAACACTGAGGCACAACAGTAGAAACATGACATGGACCAAAACACAATGATGCAATGGATACTGTGACTTTCATTGGGTGACCCAGAGGAGTGAAAGAAACTCAAAGGATTGTCTCAGTGCAGAGGTTCAATAGATTAAGATGTGCGCAAAGAGAAAGTGTCGTGTTCAAGGGAAACTCTAAGAGTTACTTGGTAATGTTCTCAAAAATTGCTTGGCTTGCTTCTTTCAATTTTTCTCCCATCCAGATAGACGAGTACCTCTTTTTGATTTAACGAGCTCGAGGAGGGTAACACATGCTCAATATAACTCACCTTCGGTAAGTTCCTCTTCCTTTGTTTAACGAACTGGAAGAAGTGAGGGTTCGGTCCCATATGGGCCTGTCAATGTTTGTTTTAACGAGTCCAAAGACAGAGAACTCGAAGGTTTTTCATGATTATAGAGTCTGGAAAAACACTTAAAAGAGAACTCTCTCAGTTCCTTTTTCGTAAAGTAGTCTGACGAGACCAAAAAAGAGATAAACTATCACTCAATAGACGTTTTCTTCAAATACTTTAGCGAGCATGAAGAGAACAAGGTTGCTCGACAATCTTTTCATCTTTAGAGAGTCTGAAAAGAACTTAAAGATGACTCCAATGTTGTCCTTTTTCGTAATGTTAGTCTCACGAGGCCGAAAAAGAGATAAATTATCACTCGAAAGACACCCTTTCAAACCGTTTAATGAGTGGGAAAGAAAGCAAGATCACTCAACAATCTTTTCATGTTTAGAGATTCTGAAAAGAGCTTAAAGGAGACTCCAGGGGGTTCCTTTTTTGTGTATCCATACAGGTCTGAAAAAGAGATAAAAGTCTACCCGGATGAATTCTCATGTATTTTCGAGCACGAGAAAGAACAAAGACTAAGCTCGGTATGCCCCTAGCATGAAAGCTAGTGGCTTAACTCTAGAATGATCAGCAAAGGTTGGAGACATGCCCTCCAAGCTTCAATTCATTCACCGGCTCTAAGGTCGTCACCAATTTCTCTAGTGGATGAGAAAAAGGAGAAGGGTGGATGAAAATAAGGTTCAAGAGAGGTGACTGTTTCATTTTTAATGAGCTTGACACAGGAAAAGAACTATGCTCAGGGCCTCTATTTCATTTTTTAACGAGCTTGCCACAGAGAAGAGAAACTATGCTCGTGGTTTCTTCCTGATCATGGCTTCCGAGAGGATAATGCTCTGGAAGGATACCATGTCAAGGGACAAAACTCGGTCATGGATTCTAAGAGATCTTTGTTGGATGGAAGATAATCAGTTGGGAAGGAACACATGTCGAGGGTCGCGATAGGAGTAAGGAGATCAGGCTCCAATAATCCTATTGAAATAATCACCATGTCCACTACTGGATCCAAATCGTCAGAAGTTGAAAACATGGGAGATGATGAAAAATAAACACCAGAAGGGGAGATAGACTATATATCTGCCTGAATTTCTTCACGAGGGGGAAGAAAAGAGGATCGGTGACGGTTATCATCCCAAGGTAACTTGTCAATGCGAAGCATCTCTGGAATAGATTCATCAAAAGGAAAAATTGGGGAAATGCAGTTGATTGTCAACGATAAGGAACTCAATCGTGAGTGCATCGAGGAAACGTCAGGTGCCAGTAGATGTTGGTCATCTGACGAGGGAGAAGCGGATTGGGTAGAAATGTATGACATTTCGGCTGGACTAAGTGGCACGGTGTGACCTAGTGCATTGAATTCCAATGGACGAGGTACAATCCAAGGGTCAGACGATGCCAAAGATTGATAAGCCGCGGTCGAAATCATATCGACGGTGGCAATATGATGGGTAGTTGGTGGAAGTGGTGTAGGGAAGGTACCCATGAGGCTAGAATCTTTCAATAAGCCAACACCAATGCTTTCATACGTGATCTTGTGGTCTCCCAAGAAAGGAATATTGTTGGTAGCAGGAACGCAAGCATCGGTCGTGCAGAAATCCAATTGATCAACAGTGACAATTTTGCCCTGGTGAGGAAATTGGACACATCGAAAAAACTGACCAGGCAACGACAGTCATAGCATAAAACCAACTTCTTCCAAGTAACAAGTTGTAATCAAGGGGAGCATCGACCACCTCGACATCAACAGTAACAGTTTTTCCACCCAATTGGATGGGCAGGGACTGTAAAAGCCCATGGGGATGAAAACCTCGCCCATCGAAGGTGCATAACATCATGGGGGATTTGTTGAGTGCTGGTGATTTTAAACCTTTCCAACACGCCAAAGACATGACACAAATCGAGGCTCCCTCATCTAGAATAGTTCGGTGGATTTGTTGATTGTGAACAACAACATCAACTTGGAAAGCAAGTTGGTGGGAGAGTCGAGATGCATAATTGTCCAAGTTAAACATGATCTGATTGGATGACTCAGGATCAACAACGCCAAGAGCGTCCAAGAGTGTACTACGTAGACTGGGGCAGTGCTGTAGAACTTCTAACGCGGACATAGCACACGGTGCTTGAGCCAAATCTTCAACAATGTTGTAGTTTTGGGTGGCACGTGAACTAGGATCAAAGGTAGCTTTACGTATAGTGCTCCTAGGAGGGCATAAGATAGAGTCGAACGTGGGTTTCTCAATCTGAAGTGGTCTAGATGGAGGATTAACCGATGGAAGACTAACGGAGGACGATGATGGATCCGGTAAAGGACCGGTACCGTTAGTGTCTTTTTCTTTGTCGAGGTTACCTGGTGTGTCATATGTTTTAGAGCGAGTGGTCAAATTGATCCCATTAAACATATAAATATGTGCACTCGACGAGGCCTCATCATTAAGATACCTAGAAATGCCCCTAGGAAAGGGGGTTTGAGCAACCATGGATTGTTGCTGTGGAAAAGGTTGAGTAAGCACAGCGGGTTGTGACTTCCCTTGGAAATTTTTTTCCACTTCATTGCGAAGTGGACAATCTCGAGTGTAGTGATCGTCACCACAAATGATACACGGAAATTTTAGTTTTCGTTGTGGTTGCTTTTCTGTAGCAGGTGTTTGATTTTTGGGTTGTTCATTATTATTTTTTGATTTACTCTTTGTCTTCTTCTTACCTCTGGATTGTTGTGAAGGGGCATATTGAACTGCATTCACCTCAGAGATCTGAGTTTGGGGGGAGGTAGAGGAGGGTGTAGTCGATTTGGAAAAAGATTGAGTTTTGACAGAACCAATAACACCATCTGCATGAGATGAGGATGATGGCTTAGAAGGATCGGTATTAGCTCGAGCAACATTCGGAAGCAAATCATACAAAGTAACAGACTGGGAATAAACCAAATCTAAGTACTGAGCCCGAGTGATGGCTTGTTCCTCTGTGACCACACCACCCATAGCGACATCGCGAGCGATTGGGGGTAACAGTGATTTAGTAAACAATTCCACCAATAGTATGTCAGGAATGACTGCCTTGATCATCCTTCATCGTCGCCTCCACTCATGAATATGGTCAGAGATATGCACAGAGTCAGTTTGATGAAGGGAGGTCAAGAGTTCAGTACCCGTCTCATAGCGAATAGGCAGTTGAAAGTGCGTGAGGAAAGACATGTCAAGGGAATTGAAATCATGAAAAGAAGCACATGGTAGTTCAATATACCACTTTGTTGCTGAGCCGGTAAGTGTTCGCTGGAAAAGATGCAAACATATAGAATCATCCATGAGGGAGTTTGATGAACATCACAAATGGAAAGTCATCACATGGTTGTTCGGATCTTCGCCAGGGTTTCCGTCAAATTTCGGAATATCAGAAGGAAGTTTAGCTGGAATGACTGGCCAATCTGGTGAATGAGAAATAGGATCATTAGTTAACCGAGTCAAGTTTGGGAGATCCAGAGTCGCAAGGAAATGTAGCTGTCGGTTAATGTGCAAATGATACTGGTGCGACATAGGAACACTAGTAGGACCATAGATTGGGTTAGGTGGATAGTTGTAACTAGTAGGTCCTCCTACATACGTTTGTTGCTGGCCAGGATAAGAAGGATTCGATGGTGCATGAGAAACATTGGCATAACCCGGTGGATTCTGAACATTATAGGCCGGGTGATTTATTTACCCATGAGGAGGATAAACATTTTTCCCTTGAGAATAGTAAGGAGTAGATCCCGAAGGTGGATACACATGAGGCCCATGAGGAGGATAAGATTGTGGTCTCGGAGAACTCCAGGTGGTGTTTGGGATGCCGCCTGGATAAGATTGCCTGTAAGATGTTTAAGAAGGGACAGGATTGGATACTCCTCCTAGTGGGTTATTATACAAGTGTGTTGAGTAAAAGTGCCTCCTGAAGATACTCCCCAGGATTGTGAAGGGTTTCCAACAAACAAGGGTTGCCCCCCTGCCAACGGTGGATTTACGATCGGGGTGTGACTGGAAAACGGAGGTTGATCTCCAGGAGGAGTATGAAAAGTGGGTTGTTCCCTGGGAGGGGTAGGCCTACCATGGAAAGGTAGTCCTCTAGAAGGGAAAGGTTCTTTGGATGGTGGTTTCCCTCTAGCTGGTTGTGTTTGGCCAGTAGGGGTCTGCGTTCTCGGGTGAGAAGATGTCCCAACAAGATCATGTGGAACATGTGGAACTGTAGAGTAAAATCTTGTAGAAACGGGGGTAGAGATTGAAGTTCTTTGGGGATGAGTAGAGGTGATGAGTCCAGCATTGAGATGGACTTGTGCTGGTGTAGCAGTAGGGTTAATAACCTGATCAACTGGGTGATTCATGGTTTGACTAGATGGTCTCGTTTCACTAGGAGGGTCATGAGGATGAAAGGGTTGTCGAATAGATTCGAAATGTTCATAGAGATCGCATCTCGATGAAGTCCTCCATACAGAATGAGCAGGTGTGGGATTGGTTTCTACTGCGGTGCTAGGATGAACAGGAGTCCTATACTCGTCACCAAAGATTTGTTCTATGGATCCCATATATGTTTCAGTAAAGATCCTCTCCGGTAATCGTGGGATCTCTTCGTCTATGACGTTCCCAAGGGAGTCTAAATGAACCAAAAGTGGTTCGAGAGGGGTTACCAAGATAGATGTAGTGGGATTTTCAACTGTGACCAAGGCGCCTTCTGAGTTATCTAACGAAGGAGCAATAGCACTTCCAACGTCAGATTGATTTTCTACCTCTCTACGGTAGTTGTCTTCTGGAGGGTTAGGAGGTAAGGGTTGATAGCCTTCCGGAGATATCCCTTGCATCCTACATGATCAACGAAGACCTTTATCATCTACAGGCTCAATTGTGGAGAAAAACAAAACACACTAAAAATCTAGGGCCAACTAACAAAAAGAAACAACATGCGCTAATAAAATCTAGGAATCAACCAAGCAGACAAAACTTCTCTCGATGACCATACTAGTTGGTGATGAAATCCAACATCACGTGATCAAGTCAAGAAGGGGCTAGGATATGGTGGAACAATTATAATGGTGACTTGCTTAACGGAATTTCACCTTGGTGCAAGCTTCCACACAATAATTGTGGATTTACCCTCCAAGGAGCCCAAGTGAGTTTGACCAATGTCTGTTCCAGGTACAGTGAGACTTCCCTTCATCATCACCTTGTCTAAGTACCTAAAGATTATGGCAACTAAAGACACCAATTCGCAGTGAGTCCCTGGGCGGGTACAGTCAACAGTCCGATCCGAAACATATGGGCAGGATAACAAGTCTGAAATCAACCTGAGAGGCTCCCACACATAATCGTGGGTATACCTCCAAGTGACCCCCAATATACGATTCGACCACTACAAACAGTTGAACCATGGAGGGATAATCTTCATAATTCACCCGAATGTGATCTCGTGCGTAACCCCTGTGTGAGAGGGGGATCCCAGAAAACCAATACGACAATTGGATTTGACTCTCCCTAGCTCAGGATGCTAATGTTTGTTTTTGAAAACTTTGGAGAGTTGTACTCACAACCTAATCCAAAGTTCTAACCCTAGTCTATTGTTGGTGGAAGATCCTAAAAACAAAAATTTTCTAGATAATTTTTAATTAGCGTTCATTTTAAAGTTGTTCTTTACTCAAAGGGTGCATGAAAGTGAAACTGATGGAATGAGGACTCAATTCCCAAAAAGATGCATGAAATATGATAAGCAATCGTTTCTTTTCAATGAACACCTATTTAAGGGAAAGAGAAAGAATCGTTTTCACTTTCAAACACTAATATGAAATGTCCTCTATCAGTTGGTTCTCAATTGAATCCAATGCAATGCTAAAAAAATTTCAAAAACGCCTTCTAATATGAAAACCAATCACTAAATTGTGTCTTTGTCGTTTGTATGTGAATGATGATTAATTCAATGCGAAAAACTTCCCCTACCAACTACCCTTTCAGATCAAGGAGATTCGGACAAGTATGATCAGATTTCGCACACACAACACACACCCTCTTGTTGTGATTGAAACAAGACGCAAACAGAAAACAAAAGATAACAAAGAAAAATCAAACAACTCACACAAAAGAGAGATGTTCAAGAACAATGACCTCAAAAAAGAACCAAATGAGAATATTCGTAGACTTTTGATGTCCTTCACCAAAGTTTATGCTCAGTCAAACAAGAGAGAAAAAGGCAGTGGATCGATTCCAAGTTCTCAACGGGAGCAAAGACTCAAAAATAATGAAGAAGGCCACCAAATATGAACAAAAAAGTACTTATATCTCAGAAGGAGGGATGTCAAAGTTCAATGGGAAGAAGCATTGAATCACAAAGAATCTCAACAAGTGAAAAAACAGGGTTTGGACCTCAAAAAATGCAATTTTTGAAAAGATTTTGTGCAAAAAGGGGCTGGCGCTCTGGTGTAAGGGACACTAGGGCATTATAAAGCTCTATCTAGCACCTTTAGGGAGTGTTGGCGCTCTGCTAACATGGGTACAGGGGCGTCAGGCTTAAAAACTCAGAAAAATGTCAAAAAAAAACAAAAACTCGGTCAAATTTTGACAGTCAAGCTGAGTGTGATGGGGTAAGGAGTCAATCAACATGTGAAATCAAACATATGGGGTGAACAAGGTCTGAAAACAACCAAAGGGTAAGACAAGGTCTATGAGGAAAAATCAAAACCAAAAGTTTCGACTCGATTCCCCAGTATGGTCGCCATTTTTTGTTGAAGGAAAATCTCCCTGCAGACAGGTAGATCTCCTCAAAGAGATAGACTCTTAACTCTAAGACAGAAAGTTCTTATCATGGTCATTGACTTCCTTTTAGGTCTACACAAACTAATGCATGAAGAGGAAGGAGTAAAGACATACCTTTTACCGATGTTTGTTCCTGCACGCTCCGAGTTGAACTCCAATCTTGAGCTCCTCGATAAGCCCTGTAGACAAACAAAGTACAACCACTTACTATTCTATCGAGGTTAGTTTGAAGCAGACCTATCTACTTAGAGACAAATTCATGTAATGTCAAACACAAATTAGAAAGAAACAGGCCAAGCAAATTATATTAATGAGAATGAAACATTACTTGCAGATGTAGATGGAATGCAGTAGTTTCATCAAGTTCTCCTTGTCTAACCCTTGCTCAAAAGCTCCACGATCAGAATGACAATAGTTTCGTTGATTAGCCTCCACTTCACTATGTGTTTTCTATGAGATCATAGGTTTCATGCTTCTCATCCCTTCTCCAAGTATTACTTATGAGATCATAAGTTTGGTGTCATTCTTCATCCAGATCCCCCTTTCCCCATGAGAAAGCTTGCTTATATAGCCTTGGAGAGGATCAACAACTTGAGATATCTTTGGGGTGAGTTGAGGATTTTCCTCCTTGAGTTAGGGATCTTCCCTAAGATCATGGCTGGACTAGGGGTTCGAATCCAACTGCCTTCCAAGATTGAAAAGATCTTTCCCCCATTCATCTCAACAAACCAACTGGTGCCCAGAATAGGTAGCGCTCCCTCAAAAGGGCCATCAGAGTGTTATAGTGCTCCCAAGTAGGCTTTAGGGGGACCCCAACACTCCTGAGAGTAGGAGCGCTCCTTCAAAAGGGCTGATACAGTGTTATAACGCTCCCAGATAGACTATAGGGGAGCGCCAACACTCCTGAGAGAGGTATAGGGGAATGCTCTCCTCCAAAAACTCAGTTTTTTGGGTTCTTTCAGATGGCAAGAGGTTCATAAGCCTAGTTAACCATCCCTCCTCTTCCAAATCAAGTGTTTGATGTGTGTCAAGTGTCCTTCTCATGTCGTTATAGGCACGACGTAGGCATCATGGCAGTATGCTTTCCTTGACACTTGCGACACTTGTGAGCAAAATGTGACACTTGTGACACTATCGAAGTGAATAATTTCGATGTGTAACAACGCCTCACTTAGACACAACTCACTTCCTCAGTTTGAGAGACATGTTCTGATCTGTTACTAGCAAAGGAGAGAGAGAGTGGCACATATCTAGGAGAGGAATTTATGTATTAGCATAAGAGATCTCTTGGCATTGTATTGGCTATCTATATTAAGGAAGCTTTGTTGGGTTTTCTTCCCCTAGAGGGTTTCCCAGGATAAATGTTGTGTCTCTTGTGATTGTGTATTTCTCAGTGATCTTGGATTTTTCTATTGTTATCTAATGAAATGCAAACATCTATAATAATGGCTTAAACATTAACATGGTATCAGAGCCAAGCTGAAGGAAGCATCTTTCACAAGTGAAAAATGTCATTGTTGTCATACATGAAAATTAGAGCTTTTTGATGGAGAAGCTTTTCATCCCCAAAACCATCTAGAAAAGTGCGCCCTCCCCCAAGGATCATTTTGGCACCTTCAGCGCACATTTTCAATGGCTAGATCTTCCGAAAAGTGAAACCCTAGTTTTCACAAAGTACTAGAAAACCAAATAACCAGAAGTACCAGAAGTACCAGAAAACCAGAAGCAACTGTCCAGAAATCCGCAGATCAAGTTTGAGGAGGTAAAAGTTGGATTTTCAGAAATCTGACTGCACCAACTAACTCGCCTCAGCTCAGCACATCTATCCCCTGGATCATAATTTCAAAATTCGAAGTTTGAAAAATTAGGGTTTCCTCATAAAACCCTAAGTTGCAGTTGCAGTTGCAGTCTTAGAACCAGTTGCAGTTGCAGTAGCATCCGTACTACTAATGGCAGTCACCCTTGAAGTTTTTAAAGAGTTGGTAATGATTACCGTTGCTGCCAGATGGTGCCACCACCTGTAAATGTTATCAGAGGTATGTACTCTCATATGTTTAAATGGTTAAACTTTAAAGAGTATTTGCAGGAGAATGTATCTCTTGCCATAGATCCAGAAGGATCTCAAGATCCAACACATTCAGAGGAATGATGCAACCCAGGTGTGATTATTCTGATATGCAACTATTTGTCATGACATTTTCTTGATCAGTGTTGCATGTTGAAGCTATGATCAAATTATTAGAAGGGTTAAAAGTTGATCATAGAGCTTATCCTCTAACCTAACCTTCTGTCAAGATAGCGTATTGTCTCCGTACAAAAGACAGGTTGAAGAAAGCACTCATCACTTGAGTGAAGGAGACCTAGAAGAAAAGCAAGCACTCATTCTTCAGGACAAGGCTCTAGGTTTGATTAATCAAGATTAATAAGATTCAAAGGTACACATGACAAGTTGATGACTATAGTTGAGATAGCAGTCGTCGTAAAGTATTATACTTGATAGCATGTGAGCATACAGAAGTAAATTATTTGCCTAATACAACTAACATCTCCTCTAGGAGAAACCTCGTGTGTTAGTTCCAGGTTGCCATGGAAGAATGCTTGGTCACAACACTATGAGAGTGTTGAACTGACTTCGTATTGTATTCCTTACCTTTAATCTTTGCTTCAGATAAATTATAAGTGATAGCTCTAAAGGAGCCATTGTGATGATTGATCGTGCTATTGCTTTATATTATCAAAAGGATATTACTCTTGCTTGTTGTTTTGTTGACCTTACTCCAGGTCACATGAGGAAGCTATAGTGAAGGTTGTAGAAGGAAACATGCTAAA
Organism: Picea engelmannii; assembly: GCA_009831015.1. NCBI lineage: Eukaryota > Viridiplantae > Streptophyta > Pinopsida > Pinales > Pinaceae > Picea > Picea engelmannii. Next base: position 398,147 of record ML778763.1, read on the forward strand.
GGAGAGACCATAAATGAAGCAATCATCATTGGAAAAGAAGAAGGTGGTTCGCATAAGCTAAAGGGTCACTCAGAAGTTGCCATGACCCACGCCATTGAAGAATCTTGGCATAGAAGATTATCTCACTTCAACTACAAGGCGCTACCATACATATGCAAAGCGGTCATAGGTTTACCAGAACTCAAAGGTGACCATGAAGGCATATGCAATGGATGTGCACAAGGGGAGAACATCAAGAACCCGTTTCCGAAGAGGGATAGCAAGGCAGAAGGAGTCCTAGAACTTATTCATTCAGATGTGTGTGGCCCAATGCCATCGTCCTCCATTAATGGGTATGTATACTATGTATCATTCATTGATGATTATTCTCGTAAAGACCTGGATATATTTGAAGTGTTCAGCAAGTTTAAGGAATTCAAAGCCTTGATAGAGAACCTTTATGAAAAGAAGATTAAGATACTCAGGTCAGATAATGGAAAAGAATATACCTTAAAAGAGTTTGTGAACTCCTGCGAAGATGTTGGAATCAAGAGGGAACTCACTACTCCCTATAATCCTCAACAAAACGGTGTAGCTGAACGGAAGAACAAAACCATACTGGAAGTTGTGAAGACTATGATCCATGATCAAGATTTTCCTATGTGCTTATGGGCAGAAGTAGCAATGGCAGTTGTTTATGTGCAGAACCGGTTGTCACATAGTGCACTTGGGCTCAAGACACCGGAAGAGATGTTCACCGAAAAGAAGCCAGAGGCAAGCCATCTCAAAATATTTGGCTTTCCAGTGTTTATTCATATACCTAAAGAAAAGAGAAACAAGATGAACCCTTCAGGAAAGAAGAGAATATTTGTGGGATATTCTGAGGTCTCCAAGGCCTTCAGAACCTATATACCAGGTCAACATCACATTGAGATCAGCAGGGATGTGACCTTTGAGGAAGATGCAACGCTCAAGAAATCTAAAATATGCCAGCTTGAAGAGGTATGTGAAGAGGAACCTGTAATCCCCAATACTGCAATGAGGGAGGTTCCCAAAGCTGCAGAACCAGTGAGGGAAGTTGTAACTTCCTGAGATGAGGAACTTCTAGAAGACCATGATATAGTAGAACTGCAAGAACCTCCTCAGATGACGATCCTCCATAAAAGAAAGCCAACTTGGGCTAGAGAGCTTACTCAAGATGGAGAGAAGTACGATGTTCCCCAAGGAACTACGAGACAGGTAAAAAGACCAAAGCCATTCTCCAGTTATACGACTTTGATGTGTGACCTCCTAGAAGAGGAGCCTACCTTCTTTGAAGAAGTCATTCAGAGGAAAGAATGGGCAGATGCCATGACAGAGGAATACCAATCCATAATGAAGAACAAAGTATGGGAAATAGTTCCCAGACCGAAGGAACAAAAATGGGGTATCCTACAGATGGCTCTTCAAAATAAAACATGTTGTTGATGGAAGTATTGATAAAGATTTGTCGCTCGTGGATTTTACCAGAAGGAAGGCATTGACTATGAAGAGACATTCGCTCCTATGGCCAGATACACTTCGATCAGGACCATCATAGCTCTTGCAGCTAAGATGAAGTGTAAGCTGCACCAGATGGACGTGAAGACAACTTTCCTAAACGGTGTCATCGAAGAGGAAGTGTATATAGAACAACCTCAAGGATTTGAGGTTGAAGACAGCAGGTCTCATGTCTGCAAATTGAAGAAAGCCTTATATGAATTGAAGAAAGCTCCTAGAGCTTGGTATGGCCGTATAGACAGTTTCTTGACAAACTTAGGCTTTACCAAGAGTAAAGCAGACTTAAATCTCTACTTCAAAATTATGAATAATGAGCCAGTAATCTTACTGCTATATGTGGATGACTTATTCTTAACTGGAGAAGAAAAGCTCATTGTTGAATGTAAAAAAAAAAAAAAGAGACTTGCCTCGAAATTTGAAATGAAAGACCTTGGCCTAATGCATTATTTCTTAGGTCTTGAGATATGGCAGAGTCCTAAGAGGATCTTCCTTAACCAAGGGAAGTACACGGTCGAAATCTTAAAGAGATTTGACATGTTGGAATGCAAGCCCATGAATACACCCACAGAAGCGAAGCTGAAGCTCCTGGTCGATACGTCGTCAGAATTGATTGATGCCACACTGTATAGGCAGATTATTGGATTGCTAATGTACCTGACGAACACTAGACTAGACATTTGTTTTTCCATGAACACCTTGAGTCGGTTCTTGGTAAAGCCCAGACGTGTTCACCTAATGGCTACAAAACATGTGATGAGGTACCTTAAAGGTACAATAGATTATGGTCTTAGCTATGATGGAGATCATAATTTCACATTGAGTGGATATACTAATGCAGATTGGGCAAGAAGTGTTTCTAACAGGAAAAGCACTTCAGGATGTTGTTTAAGTTTGGGATCAACTATGATCTCATGGCAGAGTAGGAAGCAATCTAGTATTGCTCTCAGCACAGTGGAAGAAGAATACATTGTTGCATGTTCTGCTAGCTGCGAAGCTATATGGCTTCGAAATTTGTTGACCGGCCTATTTGACTTGGAGATGAGAGAAACCGTGATTCTATGTGACAACCAGAGCTGCATAATGATGACAGAGAATCTTGTATTCCATGACAGGTCGAAGCACATAGAGATTCGCTATCATTACATCCGTGACATGGTACAAAGAAGAGCCTTGAAGCTCCAGTACATTAGCATGGATTTTCAAGTTGCTGATGTGTTGACCAAGCCTCTATCTCGTGTGAAGTTTGAGTACTTCTGAAATAAGCTTGGCATAGTCCGAAAGGACCTTCCTCGAAAGGGGGAGTAGTTGTTGTGATGAGATATTTCCTGCTTCCGACCTTGTGGTTGTGACGTAAAGCAGGATGTGCACCTTGCTTCTGACCCAGTTGTCAGACGTAAAGCAAGACGAGATGTTGTTCCTTGCTTCTGACCTAGTTGTCAGACTTAAAGAAAGATGAGATGTGTTCCTTGCTTCTGACCTAGTTGTCAGATGTAATGCAAGATGAGATGTGTTCCTTGCTTCTGGCCTAGCTGTCAGACGTAAAGCAAGATGAGATGTGTTCCTTGCTTTTGACCTAGTTGTCAAACGTAAATCAAGATGAGATGTGTTCCTTGCTTCTGACCTAGTTGTCAGACGTAAAGTAAGATGAGATGTGTTCCTTGCTTCTGACTTAGCTGTCAGACGTAAAGTAAGATGAGATGTGTTCCTTGCTTCTGACCGAGTTGTCAGACGTAAAGCAAGATGAGATGTGTTCCTTGCTTCTGACCGAGTTGTCAGACGTAAAGAAAGATGAGATGTTTCTTGCTTCTGACCGAGTTTTTAGATGTAAAGCAAGATGAGATGTTCCTTGCTTCTGACCGAGTTGTCAAACGTAAAGCAAGAAGAGTTGTTCCCTGCTTCTGACCGAGTTGTCAGATGTAGAGCAAGATGAGATGTTCCTTGCTTCTGACTGAGTTGTCAGACGTAAAGCAAGAAGAGATGTTCCTTGCTTCTGACCTAGTTTTCAGACGTAAAGCAAGAAGAGATGTTCCTTGCTTCTGACCAAGCTGTCAGACGTAAAGCAAGACAATGAGATGAGACTAGTACTGAGCTTCCAGCTAGATAGCTGTGATGTAAAGCCAGTCTAGTATCATGCTTCCAACCTGATGGTTGTGATGTAAAGCAGGATGAGTATCTTGCTTCCAGCTTGAGTGTTGTGACGTAAAGCAAGACGATGAGATGAGACAAGTACTGAGCTTCCATCTTGACAACTATGACGTAAAGCCAGTCTTGTATTATGATGAGCCAGCCTTGTGCTGTGACGATGATGATGTATCAGTTTTTATACTAATACATATTGATGCAAATGATGATGGCACTCTTTTGAGAATGATGATGCTGCCAATGAAGAAAAATTCCAATGATTTATAGATATGCCAACCAAGATGATATTGATGATGTCATCCTCCCACTTGATGTTGTTGATGATGTTGTCCTCTCTCTCTCGCATGATGCTAAAGAATACCCTTCTTGTTAAGGGGGAGTGTTGAAATAATGTAACTACAAAGAGTATTCTTATTATTATTGATATATTATTCATAGGATCAATCCCCATTGTGGATTGATCATGTCACTTATTGTAATAGGACCAAATCCCCTTTTGCGGATTGGTCAAAAGATAATTGTAATAGGCAGAATAAGAAGTTGACCCCAATAGTTATTAATGAGACCCAGAAATATAATAAAGGTGGGTTTACCCACCCAGTTTGAGAAGTCGGCCCTGCCAGTGAAGAGACACTTCACACGTGCCAGACTTGTATAAATAAAGGAGGCTAGTGTCTCACTTAGACACAATTCACTTGCTCAGTTTGAGAGACAAGTTTTGATCTGTTACCGACAAAGGAGAGAGAGAGTGGCGCATATCTAGGAGAGGACTTTCTATATTAGCATAAGAGATCTCTTGGCATTGTATTGGCTATCTATATTAAGGAAGTTTTGCTGGGTTTTCTTCCCCTAGAGGGTTTCCTAGGATACATGTTGTGTCTCTTGTGATTGCGTATTTCTCAGTGATCTTGGATTATGCTATTGTTATCTAACGAAATGCAAACATCTATAATAATGGCTTAAACATTAACATGTTATAGTGTTAAATGGTTAATTGAATATCCATATGGATCACATATCACCCATATATTGGAAAAAAGTATGGATCCTTCTTTTAGTTAGCTCACAAAAATGCTCTTCCTCCATTTTGAAACTATACGTTTAGGCACACAGGAGCAACTTTCAACTTTCTTAGTGACTTGACTTTCTTAGTGAACACATGGTGGAAGGCTTAACCAATACCCAGGGATTTTCGAGATGAAACGTGACAGGTGAGATTTCCTATCCTCAGTGGAGCCAAGCATTGTTTTCGGTTAGTGACGATTGTTTATTCGTTTCCTCCCCAACTTCTATTCTGAGGTTTTCCCCATCAATTGGTGCCAAGAATCTCGAGATGAATCTCTCTAATATTGATGACAATGCTCTTCTACTTTTCAATCCATATTTCTCATTTCTTGGATCTTGACAATTGTGCCATGAGTTTGGACTCAATGCTGGATTGAATTATATTTAATTATTTCCTTGAAACTCTAGTGTTTTTCAATGTCACTTCAGGTTCAAGCCTGAAAATTTTCAAGATCAAAGAAGCCATGGATGTGGACAAGATGATGAATCTCCAAGCAAAATGGACGTTTCTCAATCAACCACAAGTCTATTACGTTAAGAATGAGATGTTGTGTGGGACTTATGACTTCCGCATCTCCTACTACCCTTAATCCAAATGAGTTAAATATCGTAAACCTCTTACAATGATGAATATGTTTGTTATTAATATTGTATAGAATTCTCATTTTTATTAAAAGGCTTATGCTACAAATATCACTATTAACTTAGCTACTTAAATTTACATATAAAAACACAAAACAATTTGAATCTTATGAATCTCCTTAAAACATAAAATGATTATTATTTTGTATCTTATGAATCTCCTTAAAACTTAAAATGATTACCATGAAAGACCATGAAAAAGGATGAGCATAAAAAAAAAATGAACTTCATCAAATTTTCACTTAACAACATAAATTTTAAAATCCAATCCCGATCCAAACTACTTTATTGCTTTGCTCAACTACGATTTCATTCCTGGTAATCCGTCTCCTCTGTGAATTGTAATAGTTGAGAAGACGTTGCAAGCTCTCCAAGCCTGCACATCTGACGGATTTTCAGGCCGTTTCGCTGCCTAAGTCTTGTGCCGCAATGCATTCTGCCACGCCCTTCCCTGCTGAGAATTTGACCACGGCCACCACCAAAGAGTTCAAGCACCATCTGGTGATGTTCCCGTTCATGTCTTAGGGCCACATTATCCCCTTACTGGAGCTCGCAAAGCTACTTGCGAAACGAACCGGATTCGCCTCACGATAACCAATACGCCTCTCAACATCTGAAACCTGAAACCCAAGATAGATTCCACTGGTGCCGGTCTCGATATCCACCTGGCGGAGTTGCCCTTTTCCGCCGCCAGCCACAATATTCCTCCTCAGACCAAAAACACAGACTCCCTCCCTTACCATCTTATAATTCGTCTCCTGGAAGCGTCGGAGCACTTGGAACCCCATTTCGAGTGCCTCCTTTGCCGGATCTGTCAAGAAGACGACGGGCGCTTGCCATTGTGCATCATCAATGACATGTTCTGACATGTTCTTCGGATGGATGCAGGCCGTGGGGCACAGGTTGGGAATACCCAGGATTCAGTTTTGCACTTGTGGGGATTATGGCACCTCCGTATATTACTCCCTTGGACTCATCTGCCTCACAACCAAACCCACGTCGACGACTTTGTTCTGCCCGTCATGCCACAAGTTACTTTGCAGCGATCTCAGCTCCCCCCAGTCATAAAAATGGCCACAGGATCTGATCCCTGGTCCTTGTTCATCAATCGCCAGATATCTCGCAACGTGCGTAGTTGGGGATCAATATGTAATACGTTCGAAGAGCTGGAGCATAGCAGTCTCCAACACATGAGAAAAATCCAACGGCAAGCCGCTTTGAGCAGTCGGGCCGATCTTACCATCTTCGTTGGTCTCTTCATCTCCTTCAAATACAATTATCGATTCGGATTTTCTACTGCGGGGCCTGGTAGAGGAAAACTCTGCAAGGGCATGCTTGCAGTGGCTTGATTCACAGGTGCCCTCCACAGTACTCTACCATCCCACCTCCCTGCAGTTTTCCATCCGAAGAAATTAGGCAGTGACATCGTTCTTGAGCACGCTCTCAAATCTAAGTAATTCAAGGAGAGCAAAAGACAAAATTCTTCCGGAAAAGGTCTGAATAGTAGCTCACTCGGGCAGATGTCACGCATGTCACTGTCGCATCCTACCCTGCAGCAATTTGTCGTGCTATTGCAAATTGTCATGCTATTGCTATTGTCGGAATTGGATGTCTCGGAATTCAACGTAAAAAAAACCATCACATAAATATGCATTTCCAACTACAACACCTCAAAAATGTCGACCAGTTGCACAAATCTTAGATCCATCTCTTTTCATCTACATATGCTTGGAATCCATGAATGTGGGGAAAACTCCACATATCTTTATGAAAGAATTCCCATGAGTTCATGTAACCACCAAAGCCATAACTCCATCACTTGGACGATCAAACATTCTTCATCCACCAAAGCTTAAATAGGTTTCAAATATGCAAAGTATGGCATCCTCTTGCCTCAAAAAGGCCTAAGCACTATGTATCACTAGAATCTTATTGGATCAAGGCACTTTCAGCACAACATCGGTAAAGTTGGAAGTTTGGCATATAAGAAATTCAGAGATCTGACCCATAAGTAGTTCCTGTATAGGGAATGGTTTCACATTAAAACAGTCCATATCGTCTTCTTTTGGTAGAAATCTTCCTGAAAAAAAGGGTCTGCACTAAACAATATCCTCTGCAGCATAGGCAAAGCCATGTCTTCTGAGGACCTGGAAGCCATTGAAAGAGAATGATCTCATCAGTAGCAAAGCTCAACAATACAACCAAACCATAAAATACCCAACTCAAAGCTTAACGTTATATGCCTCTTAATGTGAGACGGACTCAAAAACTTCCCACAAGGCATTTGTACGTTGGGGTGTCCATATTTTCAGATAGCATAGCATGCCATGTCAACATGGAGCACAGGAGAAGAAACTAAGTGTTTTGGGCCATCCATGGAACTTTCAAGGGGAAAAGCAGTGCCAAAACGGTTTCAAAAACCCTCCATGGAATGTTTTCACACAGAAACTGAAGAAACAGCCTGAAAATCGTAAATATTCTCAACAAAATAAAGATTTCAAGACCATATATAACAATAAACATTTCCCCTTATATTTTCTCGAGTGCCCAAACAATTCTGTGTGTTTTCTGAAGACTAATGAAACTTTCAAATCCACTGACGATAAAAAACATTGTCCTTGATAATTTCTTAAGTACCCAACCAATGTTTTCATATTTTCTGAAGATTAATGAGACTTTCAAGACCACAGATAATGAAATATACTGCTTTTCAAAATTCCTCAATGCCCAAACAACATTTTTGCATTTTCTATGAAACTTTCAAACCCACGGGAAGCGAAAAACATTCCCTGTGAGATTTCCTTAGGAGCACAAGATTAAAAGAGACGGCATTCTGAATATACTATCTTGATTTTTTATAAAAGAGACTTTATAACCTACCCATATACCCCTTTAAAATACAAGTTTTCATGAGGATCTAAAAACACGAGCTGGTAAAGGTTAAAAACGGTAAACAATTATATGATAATGACATCAACAGTCTTCAAGCAGCGGGCTACAAAAAACTATTGTCTTCAGGATGTTTCATCCGCCCACTTCATTGAAAAGAACAGTGCTTATCAGGATTTTCCATCTCCGGCTTTTAAAAAAGGTATTTTTCTGGTTTTTCAAACTAGACAAGCTGTTTTGTCTGGTGTTTGGGGATTTTCTTCACCCTTTGAGAAAAAACGCAAAATACAAAAAGAACATATATGTAGGACTTCCCAATACAAAAAGATGCATGGCAGAAACACTATAATATCAGGCACCCATATACACAGATCTGAAAAGGAAAATAGTAACTACTTGTTATATTTGTGATATGATCTCCAGAGGATGTTGGGCGGGGCTTTGACGACAGTGAGGTCAGCCAATCCACAACCTCTCTTCTTGATCTCCACTTCATTGAAGAGGAGGAACTTGACTTGTTGTTGCTTGTTAGATGCAAAAATTCAAAATTCTTCTGGAAAAGGTCTAAATAGTAGCTCACTCGGGCATATGTCACGCATGTCACTGTCGCATCCTACCCTGCAACAATTTGTCGTGCTATTGCTATTGTCGGAATTGGATGTCTCGGAATTCGACGTCGCAGGCGTTATGCCCATAGGTAGGTTGTCAGCGAGAGAGACATCGTTGTTGCTGCTTCCGTCCAGTGCGAATTCTTCCAGTGAGCATTTCGACAGTCCCCGGTCCCGCAAGCGCCCGAGATGGAGCTGTAGAATTTGCAGCCCATTCATCCCCAAATCCTACCGGACCACCCAGAGGGTTTACCATCTGCGAGTGTTCGACCTAGAGGGAGAAACCCTGTCTTGGTTCGTGATATTTAGAAGAATGCTCATCCACACAGTTTCCCTGCATTTGTTAACCAGCATGAAAACCATCCCGCTGGAATTTGCAACACACATCCAAGTTTCTCTTGTTAATCTATAACCATTGCCAATTTAATTGAAACATAGGGAACATAAGAGCCAGGGATTACCAAATAGCAGTGCTGCGAGCAGCAGGGACAAAACGAAAATAATCGCCGCTTCTCCTTTAATTGTGGTTGTCAGGCCCTTCCTATGGATTAAGGCTGTGGAAAGGCGGTAGCCGTGGAAAGGCAGTGGCGGTGGGAAGGCGCTGCAACAAAGCAAGGAGTTGTTAATTTATGTAATTCATGTCTGACAGACAGACAGCTGGTGACAGAGCAGAGTGGGTGAATACTATATATATATATATTGTGGTATTGGTTAATAGTTATTTGGACAGGTATTGGTTTTACCTGTCAACCAGTTGACAGGTTTTACAGGTTTTGATGAAAACCTCTTTCTAAGATATGTTTTTGGTATAATTATATTTATTAAAATAAATAATAAAAAATGCTTTTTTTACCTGAAGTTTATTATTTGACCTTCTTTGAATTAAAAAAATATAATTTTAAAACTTATGTATCTGGCATCATGAGTGTCCCTTTCAACGAGAAGTGACAAACATTGAACATTATTTATAACATATTAACCGTACATGAATCATTGTCATGGATCTGTGAACCAAAACTTAATGAAAACCCTTCATATCTCCGACTTAAGTTTTCTGCGTGTCCTTTTTGACATAATTGTTGATCTATCATCTCCATATTTTCTCTTCTAACAACCCTAAATCTATACCTAATTCACATAAATTGTCCATTTCAGTCTAATTTCAAATCAACAAAATAAAACAATGTATAAAGCAAATAGCCCAATCTAATAGAGTCAATCTCTCTGTCACGATATTATTATTATTAGCACCATTGTTTTGATCAAAATCATAAATAAATGAAATAAAATAACATAGCTAAACGCAAAAACATAGATTCATTTAAACAATCATATAGAAAAATAACGGAAAAGACATCCACCATGCAGCATATAGAAAAATAAGGTAACGGGAGACACCATGCAACAGCCCAATCATTGATGAGCTGCTGCATGGTCCAATGATTGATTATATGATGCATCATGGAATGCCATAATTTATCCACGATGTAATTGAACCATCGGCTCACGACATAACCTCCATCACCGTCGTCCTGTCATCGTAATTAACTGCACCGTCTTGTCATCAAATTTAACTGCAACTGCAGGTCGGTTGATGGACGAGCCCGCTCTAAAACCAAATTCAAATTTTGAATGTGTTAATTGCCCTCCTAACAGATACACCTTACACATTTCGTTTTGTCTAGCATCCAATTTTTCAAATTAGCGGATTAGAATCTTGTCATGCCATCCAATTTTTTAAATCGGCGGATCCTAATTTGAATTTTTTTAGTATTATGGAAACATCGAGTCGAGTCCTAATACCATGCCATTTCTTCTTAAAGGATCTGAATCCGGGTCGGCCAACAATTCTTTGCGGAGCTGCAATTGAATTCCAGCATTTTCCATAGCAAAGACCGTTGGGGCTGTTTTGCCCATTTCTGTATGGTTTTTAAGTGAGAATCAACAAACTTACATGTCCCACCAGGAGTTTGGATACCTCTACTCGTAGATCTTCGTTGGGTTGTGACAAGATGTTTTGGAGTGAACTAGTCGAAAGTCTGGACCTAGTACTGGTTCCAACAGGTATTCTTTTCATGGTGACCTACCATGTCTATCTCGCCTACAGAATCATCAAGTACCCCGAAACTACAGTCATAGGATTTGAAAATAGCTAAAAACGAGTCTGGGTACAGCAGATGATGAAGGTAATAATCAAGACAATTATTACTGATTTTTCTCGCGTTTTTCCCAGCTTCATCAACTATTTTTCCTGGACTTTTAGATTTTTGAATTCATCGATTAATTGTAGGATGTGCCACAGTATACCTCACTAGCTATTCAAGTGGTGTCAAGCAACATATCTGTTGCGGTTTATCTGGCCAGTCTCTTGCTAACGATCAGTTCTCTGATCGACATCATAGTAGCCTTTGCCGAAGCAAACAGAAGCAGCGTCAGCTCCAACCAGCTGGTAAATAAGATATTCTTCGGAAATAAAAGTTCCTTGACGTCTTCTATTAAATATGCGAGCCTGCTGCTTTGTTTCCTGGTCGCCTTAATATCTTACGTACAGTGTGCTCGTTATTACATTCACGTGAGTTTTCTTTTCAGCACGCCGAATTCAGGTCTCCCTGAAGATTGCATCGAAAGGGCGGTGATTAGAGGGAGTAATTTCTGGTCTTTGGGGATAAGGACTTATTACTTTGCGTTCCCACTTCTATTGTGGATCACTGCCCCATAGACATGTTTGTTTGCTCACTGGGCATGATCTATTTTCTGTATTTTCTGGACTTTACGGCGAATCCCATCCCGGCTTTTGGAATCAAGTCGACCTCTAAGCGTTTACGAGAGCCTATTTAAGATATTGGTCGCGGGATAGAATCCAGCAGAGGACGAAAACATGTCATATTACGCATCCCAGTGGAATGGTACGAATAACGTTCTGGCAGTCGAGAGAACTGGAGAGAAATCGTGTTTGTTAATGATTGTATGTATTCATAACATTCATAAGCCTATTATTGCTCTTTTAGTAGGGTTGAAATCGCTCTTCTTTCCCATTTAAATTAACGCTCATAATGGTTGGTTCTTAACATGGCTAATGGTGAGAGTGCCAAATTAACATCTTTTTGGTATTTATTTATTTGGATAAACATTGAATTTGGATCATATCCTTTATTTGACAAGTAAATTTTGGATCTAGTGTAACTTCAGGTCACCCTTGATATGTTAATCATGAAAGAGAATAATCTTTAATTCTAATATTTTAGTTTATTAACATTGCATGTAACATGATGGTGGACATGATGTAGGTATATGTGTATTCATCAATAATACAATGATGTAATATTTTGGTTTATTAACATTGCATGTAAGATGATGATGGACATGATGTAGGTATATGTGTCTTCATCAATAATACAATGATGTGTGATAAGGTTATTGATCACGATGGATATAATCTGAAATGTAACCAAGGGAGAGGTTATTGGCACAAATCTGAAATGTAACTAAGTGAGAAATGTAACCAAGGGAGAGGTTATTGGCACAAATCTGAAATGTAACTAAGTGAGGTTATTGGCACAAATTTATTTATGTCAAAGGTTACTAATCACAAATATAAGAGATTGTTTATGCCCAAGGCTCATGGTAAGGACTTTCATGGTAAGGATGGATAGTTTTGGAAAACAATGAATGCTCACATGGTGGTGGGTGACTTCACAATTCATCAACGATGCTATAGGTAAGTGAAATGCTTGCACGTGGATTATGTGTAATACAACATAAAATGTCTTTGATACATGAGGTGTAGGGTTGTCATTAGGTGAACGGATTTGTAAGGTATTATGCATTGATGATTGAGCACCATCATGTTCAGCCAAACAAGGCTTGAGCATGCCATATTCCTAATTACATGTTTAAAGGCAAATATATGTTGTGTTCATGTAAATATTTAGAAATGATGGGTCCCCTATTTGTGAAGAACTAGAAGGATGAGTGGAGGTAGGGACCCTCTATTTGTTGGAAACTACTTTTTGTTGGGAGGAAGGGTCTTTGCATAATTTCTAGCTATGAAGGATGAAGGTGTGTGGTGTGAGGTGTATTATTCTCTTGTAAAGGATTTGTAGAAATTTATGAAAATAGTGAAATTAATGAAAAACTAAATTTATGTCTAAAGTAGAGGTTTCTTCAATCATAATACTCTGAATTATCGGCCTTAGGGATATTATT
>ML778763.1:413808-429666 GCA_009831015.1 Picea engelmannii
CTCTTTACCTATCTTTCCCTCCCTCCATCTCTCTCTTTATACCCCATCCCCCCTCTCTCTCCATAACACTCTGCACCTCTCACTTTCTCTCCCCCTTTCTCTCCTTCTCTCCCTCCCTCCCTCCCTCTCTCTCTCTCTCTCCCACATTTACCTCTTTCTCACTGTTGGACCTTGACCAAGTTTTGGAGATCCTTGGTCATGTTTGACCTCTTTTGGGACTTTGACAGGCTGGTCGAAGGAAGAGTGCAAGTCGAAGTAGACATCACGGGATCTCGGCCCCTTTTTAGAGAAATTTTTGGGATTAAGGTTTATGTAACGGGTATGGGATGTCGGCCCATGGGTTTACCCATGTTTAGGCCCATTTTGTAATGTATAAATAGATAGCAAGGTGATGTAAGAAAATGAGAGAAGATGCTAAGTGTTAGATTTCTATCTATGTGATTGCAAAGGCTTTGTGCATAGTGTATGTTAAGACTTGTAGAGCTAAGTGAAAGTGATTGTAAGAAGGCTTTGTGCTGTGACCTAACTCAGGGAAGGAGGATCTAACAAGGTGCGAAGATCTCCTGTCTTATGCGGAGTAGGGTTTTTGGGCTCTATGCTTGTAGAAGATTGACAGAAAATAATAAAGAAGAGAATAGTTGGTGGACGTAGCCTCACATTGGGGTGAACCAAGTATATCCTATGTTATGGTTTCTTTGTGCATTATGGTTGTATGTTAGTGCTGTGATTTATGCTTAGTGTCGATATCTTTATGTATGATGCATCTGGTATAATAGCTTAGTGCTTGGTAAGATGAATGAATGTTAGATCTGATCTATCTCTCCATGTTAAGTGCTTGAATGTGTTAGATCTTGTTGAATACTATGCTGCTCTGTAATTAGGGATTCGATATGCAATGTGAATAAAGGTTAAATACTGATGAATGTTAACTCCTAAGTGCTTTGTTAGATTGGTGTAATCACAGATCTGTGTCCCGGCTAGGTTGTAGACATTTGAGTCCCGCAACCACCCCTACCTCTACCTCGGGTGAGACTTCATCTGCTTTGAAGGTGTTGCCGAAAAGGCTGGTAGTTAGGATTTTGTTGGTGCATTGTTGAAGCGTTGAACCCTAGGTCTGCCCCTGTGCCAACAAATGGTTCCGTTGTCGGGACCTGAAACTGTGATTGTTGGTAACTGAAGAAAAAAAATCTTTGTGTGTAGATTTGTTGCTTTAGTGCGCAGTATTCTACTTGACTTGTGAAGATCTGTGCTAAGAAGAGAAGTCCTATCTGAAGAAAAGAGGTAATATCTTGAATCTTTGTGCTCTGAGAAAGGTAAGATAAGTGATTTTTTTTCTCGAAAGAATGGATCTAGGTATGTTTGATAAAAAAATTCCTAATCTGAAAACTAGGGTAGAGTTAGACGAAAGAAGATTTGATATGAATAGATCTGATAGAAATAATGAAAGGTATGTTATCCCTATGCATAGAAAGAATGTTTGGACTAACAAATGGGTGTAGGATCCTAGAAAGAATTTTTGCAGGTTAGTTATTGTGATCCCAGTGCGCAGAACATGAAGGGTTGGGGATCATTTAAGAGAAAGAGAGGATTAACCCTTTGTTACAGTTGCAGAATACCGTGACATCTTGCTAAGGAATTCCCTGGTATAAGAGCTAGTTTTCTTTTATGTAAAGTTATGGACCATGAAGTTTTGGATTGTCCTAGAATGATTGCTAAAGTTGAAAAGATGAATATGAAACAAGAAAAATATGAGACGGGCCAAGAAACTAAGAATATGATAGAACCCCAGAAAGAATTAGAGACTGTATTACTACAGATGAAAGAAACCTCAAATGACCATAGAAATATCAACTTATCAGAGGTCTTAAAAGAGAAAGAGTACATAGAAACAAGAATAGGAGACTTCAACATAGACTGTGTCCTGGATGAGGAAACACAGGTGAATATCATGAGAGAAAGAACTTGGAAAATTTTGGGAAAGCCTACTATGGTTCCTTTATTAGGAGGAATAGGATTATTTAGAGGAAAGTTGATAACCCTATGTGGAATACTTACCCAGATATCTATGAGTGCTCATGGCACTTCGACAAAAGAAGAATTTGAGATCGTTAAGTTTGTTGAGAACAATGCCCCATTTTCTATCTTGCTAGGAAAACCCTCGATTGAAAAAGATCAGATATGAAGGACACACGAAGAGGAGTATCTAGAACAGAAAAAGAAAGAACTAAGAGATTTCACGGCTAGGAGAATAGCGCATTTACTGGAAGAACAAGAGAACCAGTCGAAACTACTAAAGACCAAAGATATGGATGTCGAAGTTGAAAGGACACAAGAAGATTGGAGGCACCTGTTTGTACAAGAGAGTAGAGCACCTACCCTAGAAAGAGAAGAAGTGTTACCCTTGAATCCTATGAAAGACCCTACACAGTGAGAAGTTATCATGCCAAGAGGAGATAAGAACAATAATGGAAAGAGGAAAGCAATGATTCATATCACAGGAAAGAAGGCCATAAAGCTTAGTAAGAAGAGGGAAAAGTTAGAAAAATTGCAAGAAGTTCCAGAGAATACTTCGCAGAAGAAAGGTTTCCAGAACTAGAACGTCATCAGAATATCAGTACAACATAGATTGGCATTTCGCCATGACGAAGCAATATGACCGTTGGAGGAAATATGATCGTTCAATCGACACTCTCGAATGGTTAAGAAAGTAGTTATGGCCTGAAAGTTCACCATTGGACCGTTGGGACTGCACCATAATGGATGGAATTGCATTGAATACGGCTTTGTGACCCGTTGAAAGAAACCATTACAGTGATATCTATTTATCCTGTCGAGCGTTGCACCGAGAAAACTTTTGCCAATTGTGATTATCCGAGCCCACATAGAACTAGTTGATTTCGCAAAGTGATCATTGAGACCTCGCCATCCATTCTGTTAACAATGAGTATTGTTCACCGACCTTAGATATCATATCTCGAGTGTGCATGTCAGACGAAATTAGTGCAGTAGAAAAATCCGTCGAAGATATTCTAATAGACCTCATGGTCAAGAAGGTGATGTTTGTAGGCATCCAAGCCTCATCGACATGAGGAGTGAAAGCCTCCCCATCGACTACTCGTGGATCTGGACCATCCCAAGCTGCGACCGAGAAAATAACCAAGCATCATGATGACTTCGTGAATGCGAAGCTAATTCCATCCATCCTACCCGACTACATCTCACCCATGGCCGGTGTGGTGAGTCGTAACAGTGTCCCAAGGGACTTCGACTACACAGTCATCACTACGTACCTTTCGAAGGGAATACAAGCATTTAGACCGTAGTTGGAGAGGATTACAACCTTGAAGATCAGTGACTATAACCTAGGATACCACAAGAGCTATGGCATGCTCACACCTCACAAATATTTGACCAAGATGAAGGGGAAGAAATCGAAGATCATCCCCCAGCCGTAGACTATGGACATCGTGAGGTCCACTGTCTTGAACGTGATGAAGATACCACATTTTGGAAGGCACCAGGAGGTTAACACGTGTGTTAAGCTCATGCTGTCGATCTTCCATGGCGGGTATCTATGGTTAGACAGACGCATCACCGTCGATCCGACACTGATCCAAAGGATCACGGGATTGAGCATACAAGGACCAAACCCACAAGAATTTTACCCAGGGAAGGTTGCAGACCACGCCCTAGCATGGAAGATCAAAGACACCTACAACGATGTACAGAAAGGGACATGAGGCTACAAGGTAGCCTCCATTTAGAATGGCGCAGTTCGCCTTGCTTTCCAGTTGATTGTTGGTAAGCTAGTAAGAAAGAATAGACCCACGCAGGTCACGGGGTTTGTCGTTGACCTTGCAGGAAAATGCGTGGAAGGACTCCAGATGAACTAGGTGATGCAGGAGCATCGTACACAGCCAACCAAGCAAGCACAAAGGCAGAAGACAGCTGGAAAAGTACCAGTGCACATTTTGAAATGTTTTGAAAAATTAATGAGTGGATATTAATGTAATAGCTAGGGGAAGCGTACTTACATTTATAACTAGATGTTGTAAACATATCTTGAGTGTTTCTCTCATCTCTCAAATGTAGAGGCATTTATGCGTAATGAATGCGAGTAGGTAGATTTAATTTAATACATTAGACAGTTTAGAAGCGTAGGAGGGAAAACAGATATAGACACCCTCACCCTTGTATCATTGTAACTTTATGATCATTGAGAATTCATAAGTTGTAGAGCTGAAGCAGAGAGCTGTAGAGAAGAACCCATGTACAGGAATTCTTGAGTTAATATATGAAGCTTTGACTCAATTTTCAGGGTGTTATGATGCTTATTGTTTACATTTGTTAAATGGTATGTTTACAGTTGTTTTATTTTCTCTGTTATGCATTTATTTCAATGTTGTGTCGGGTGTATGATTTCATGTTGAGTGTATGAAGTCTAAGAGAGGAGAAGAATGAGTTTCAATTGTTTATCTTCTTGAGAATTCCTGCAAAGAGTGCAGTGAATGTCCACAAGGTGTGCATTGATGAGGATCTGAGTTTTATCTCAGAAAGCTCAGGAGAGATATCACTGTTCTCATAACCAGCAAAAGTGCAGGTGAGGCACATAGTCGTGCAAGGTGTGTGTAGGCTGGTTGAAGCCTTAGAACTTATCAACTAAGGTGAAGGTTGAAGGACTACTGTTGCAAAGAGTGCACAGGGTCGAAGACTCAAATAACCAGAGGTTATTTGAAAGTTGCCGCAAGGAGTGCGAGCATGATTCCTTTTGGGGGGCTTGAGGTTGCAAGTGAGAGCTCAGGAGGGATAGAACCTTTGAAGTGTTCAAAGGGAGGCAGAGATCAAAATCATCTCACAGAAGTCAAGTTCAAGTGGAAGGACGCCAAGTCATTTTGGCCAAGAGATCCTTGAAGAAGAGTGAACGAACGGTGAAATTTCTTCATGGAAGAAGTGTTGAAATCCCGTGGACCGTTGGATTTACAGATCTGTGAGAAGGTGAAGGCTGAGTGTCTTTTATCGTTCAGGAGCTTAGGAGGAGTAGTGACCTTTGGATGAGAATCAACAGGAGTTGTCGATTCCCCTTTGAAGTGGAATTTCAACATTTCGGCATTTCGACAATTTCAATGACAAGGATTCGAGGCACTTTGCGTTGAAAACCCCGAAGTCGTGAAACATAACATATCTTTGGAGTAGGGTTGTGGTCACGGAGGAAGCAGTCACATGGAATGAGATTTGGTCAGGGGCTAATCGTCATTGAGCCCATTCCAGCATTTCGGCATTTCGGGGTTTGGGAAGTAGAGGAGGCTGTGATTTTGGAATCGAGAGTCTCAAACTCCTGGTTCGCGAAATCCTGAAAGATCCAGAGTCATTGGATCCTGAACGAATTCACATTTTGGGAATTCGGGGATTGGCGCGACAAGTGATTTTGGAGTCGAGAGTTTCAAACTTTCGGTTCGCGAAATCCTGAAAGATCCAGAGTCGTCGGATCCTAAACAAATTCGCATTTCGGGAATTCAGGGATTGGCGCGACAAGTGATTTTGGAGTCGAGAGATTCAAACACCCGGTTTGCGAAATCCCAAAAATATCAGGTCCATGGGATCAAGAGAGGCTCAAAGTCATCGATCCCGAAAAAGGTGAAATTTCGAAGTTCGGGGAATCATAAGAGAAGAGGAACGACTGTGGTTGTTCGCTCAAAGTCCTGAAAGCCGAAACTAGTGGGTAACAGGTAGCTTGTGCTCATCGCGTTGGAGGAGTCAACCTTCATTGACATTTCGCATTTCGGCGATTGTAAGAGTTGTGACATTGCGTCGAGAACCTCCAACTCATGAAGCCCAAAATCTTTTGTGGCTTAAACAAAGGGTTTAATTAACTCCTTGCATGGTTTGGAAAAGATCCTGCGCTGATCTCAGCCCAAGGGCAGGGGGTCTACGTCAGTTGTGGTATCAGAGCACAGAACAAATTCTTTTCTTTCTTTAGCAGAGAGAAAAGAGGAAAATTTTTCAGCCATGCCATTGAAGAGAAGAGATAGGCAAATGCCTGATCCAGCAGTGGAAAGAGAAATGCGTGAGTTACGTGCCAGACTTGATGCTATGGAGACAACACAGAGGCGCATAGTCGACGCTGGGGATATCAGTGAGGTTGAAAGTAAAAATGAAGCTGGAAATGAAGGAGAAGAAGTTGCAGTCGAAGATGTTGCAGAAGAACACCTATTCAGGGTTGTTGCAAGGATAGGTGCCAAAGCAAAAATGGGCATTCCCATGTATGAGGGAAACTTAGATGTTGAAGAACTTCTAGACTGGATTAGAGCTCTAGACAAATACTTAGACTATGAGGATGTCGAGGAAGATAAGAAAGTCAAACATGCAGTTAGTAGACTTAAAGGGCATGCAACACTGTGGTGGGATGAACTGTAGGCTGATAGACGCTGCAAGGGCAAGCAGAAAATCAAAAGATGGGATAGAATGGTTGCAAAAATGAAAGCAAAATTTGTACCCAGGGATTATCAAATCACTTTGTTTTGAAGGATGCATAATTTGAGACAGAAGTTGATGTCAATGAAGGAATACATTGAAGAATTCTATAGGATAAACATTAGAGCAGGTCATCGAGAAATCGATGATGAAAAAGTTGCCAGGTACATGAATGGTCTGTGATATGACATTCAAGATGAGATGGGCATGATGACCATTCGAAATGTGGAAGATGCTTATCAGATAGATTTGAAAGCTAAAGAGAAGTTGAGCTGGAAGCAAGGTCAAAGAGGTCGAGGTAGAAGTCAAGCCAAAGGCAAAACAATTGCCCAAGACAGAACTCAGAAACCTAAAGAAGAGGGGAAGAAACCTCAACCTGAGAGAGGAGGAAGATCACAAGGAAGGCAGTATGCTTATAGAAATACTTTTTCTTGAGCTAGAGGAAGAGGAAGAGGTAGAGGAGGTGAAGTGAAATGCTTCGTTTGTGGAAAAATTGGACATAAATCCTATGAGTGTCCAGATAAGAAGAAAGATGGTGGTGAAACTCACATTGTCGAAGCTCAAGGATGGAATTTTGAGGCAGAAGACGCTGAGGGAAGAAGATCTTTGATGATGAGGAAAGTTCTCTTGAAGCCGGAGAAGGAGGCAGAGAACTGAGCCCAAAGAAACAATCTGTTTCAGACTGCTTGCAAAACTAAGGATAGGGTATGCAAGGTCATAGTGGACAGTGGTAGCATAGACAATCTCATATCTACAGAGATGGTAGAAAAGCTGGAGCTAGAGACTGTTGTACATCCAAGCCCATACAGAGTTTCGTGGCTACAAAAAGGACATTAGGTAAATGTCACTAAACAATGTTTAGTTGAATTTAAAATAGGAGGATATAAAGATGAAATATTATGTGATGCCATTCCCATGGATGTTTGTCATCTATTTCTAGGTAGATCATGGCAATATGATAGAAATGTATTTCATGATGGGAGAAAGAACATGTACACCCTAGAAAAAAATGGTAGGACGCACATGTTGCTGTCGATTAAAGATAAAGAAGTGAAAATAGGGATGAGCAACACTGTATTTCTCATGAGTGGGAAGGAACTTCTTAATGAGGTTAAGAAGAAGGAAGACACACAATTTATTGTGATCAGGAAGCCCAAAATTGTTTTGACCAGTACGAGAATAAATGATTTACCAGAAGAAATCCAGGAGTTGTTGGGAGAGTTTGCTGATATAGTGGTGGATGAACTACCTTGTTCGTTGCCACCTATCAGGAGTATACGCCATCATATCGATATTATACCTGGAGCTAGTTTTTCGAACAAAGCTACATATAGGTTGACGCCGCAGGAAAATGAAGAAGTTAAGAGACGGGTCCAGGACTTAATGGACAAAGGATTGATTCAGAATAGCTTGAGTCCATGCGTTGTTCCGACAGTGCTCAGCCCAAAGAAAAATGGAGGCTGGAGAATGTGTACAAACTCAAGGGAAATCAATAAGATTACCATCAAATACAAATTTCCATTGCCAAGGATGGATGACTTGATGGATTGCTTGAGTGGAGAAAAGTGTTTTTCAAAGATTGATTTGAAAAGCGGGTATCATCAAATTCAAATGAGAGAAGGTGATGAATGGAAGATAGCATTTAAGACAAATGAGGGGATGTATGAATGGATTTTCATTCCATTTGGCTTAACAAATGCGCCTAGTACTTTCATGAGGTTGATGAACGAATTCCTGAAGGATTTCATAGGGAAATTCGTCATTGTATATCTTGACGATATATTAATTTTCAGTGAGACAGAAACAGAACACTTAAAGCATCTAGTTGCAGTAATGAGGAGATTACAGCAGGAGAAATTGCTGATTAATATGAAGAAATTGTCATTTATGAGGACATAACTCATTTATTTGGGTTTTGTTATCTCTGCAAATGAACTGAAAATGGATCCGGAAAAGATAAAGGTGATTAAGGATTGGCTATCTCCAAAGAGCATGTTTGAAGTACAAAGATTCCATGGTTTGGTTAGCTTCTATAGGAAATTCATCCAAAACTTCAGTGGAATTAGTGCATCGATGATGGATACAGTGAAGAAACGACACAAATATTTTCACTGGACAGAGGAAGCAAAGAAGAGTTTCAATCTGCTGAAGAAGAAGATCACTGAGAAACCAATTCTAGTTTTGCCGGATTTTAGCAAGACATTCCACGTCAGGTGTGATGTGAGTGGATTTGCAATTGGAGTGGTCTTGAGCCAAGACGACAGGCCGGTCGCATATTTCAGTGAAAAACTGAATGAGGCAAATATTAAGTACTCCACGTATGACATAATTCTATGCAGTCATACAAGCACTGAAGAAATGGAGACACTATTTGGTTCCCAAGGAGTTTTTTTTGTACAACAATAATCACGCTTTGCAATTCGTGACTCGACAGGAGAAGTTGAACCAAAAACATACTAAATGGGTTGAATTCATGCAGAATTTTACTTTTTTGATTAAGCATATTTTTGGAACTGCTAACAAAGTTGTTGATGCTTTAAGCAGGAAATGTTTTCTTATGTAGGAATTCATAGTCAAGACTTTGGGCTTTGATAACCTTAAAGAAATGTATAGGGATGATCCAGACTTCAAGGAGGCATATGAGGCATCTGAGAATCCAACTCTCAGGGATAGAAGCCAATGGACCGAATACATGATCCAGGATGGATTATTGTTTAGGGGAAATCGTCTATGTATTCCAAAATGCTCCATGAGGGAGAATTTGCTGAAGGAAAAACACAGTGGAGGATTGGTCAGACATTTCGGTCATGACAAGATGTTCTCAAAGTTGAATGGCTCATATTTTTGGCCAGGGATGAGGACAAATATCAAGAAATTTGTGGACAGGTGTAGAATTTGTCAGCACACGAAAGGAAAAAGGCAGAACACAGGGTTATACCAACCATTACCCATACCTGAAAGGCCATGGGACGCAGTGAGCATGGATTTTGTATTGGGACTGCCAAGGACAAAAAGAGGATATGATTCAATCTTTGTGGTAGTCGATATATTTTCAAAAATGGAACATTTCATACCATGCCAGAAAACTAGTGACGCAACTCATATTGCAAACCTGTTTTTCAAGGAAGTCATTAGATTTCACGGTTTGCCAAAGAGTATCGTGTCTGATCGAGATACCAAGTTCGTAAGGAAT
Source organism: Picea engelmannii (assembly GCA_009831015.1). Taxonomy (NCBI): domain Eukaryota; kingdom Viridiplantae; phylum Streptophyta; class Pinopsida; order Pinales; family Pinaceae; genus Picea; species Picea engelmannii. The sequence continues at coordinate 423,473 of ML778763.1, forward strand.
TTCTGGAGGACCTTATGGAAGAAGTTGGGGACAATTTTGTCTTTTAGCTCAGTGTATCATCCTTAGAAGGATGGACAGACAAAGGTCGTAAACAGGAGCTTGGGAGATTTGCTAAGGAGCTTAGTGACTGAACACCACAGTCAATGGGATCACATTCTTCCACAGGCAGAATTCACTTACAATGATTGACTCAATAGAAGCACAGGGAAGAGTCCATTCCAGATTGTATATGGAATGCAGCCAAGGGGAATTTCTGAATTGAAAGATTTGGAACAAAATGAATTCAGGAGTGCTAGTGCAGAGGACTTTATAGAAGGAATGAAGGAGCTCCACAGCCGAGTGAAGGAGCGATTGCAGAGTTCAAGTCAGGAATACAAGTGGAGAGAAGATCAACACAAGTGAGAAATTCAATTTGAAGTTGGTGATCTGATTCTTGTGCATCTAAGGAAGGAGAGGTTCCCAAGGGGAACGTATAATAAGATGAAGATGAAAAAGATTGGACCATGCAAGGTCATAAGGAAATTTGGGGCAAACACATATGAGATTGAATTACCCGATGGGGTCGGAATCTCACCGATATTCAATGTTACAGATTTGTACCCTTACAGAGATGAAGAAGCAGGAGGAGAGGAGGAACAGAAAGAGGTTCAATGGAAAAAACAAATGCATGTAGCTGAAAATCCACAGATGGAAGGCATAATTGACAAAAGGATTAGCAAAAAGACCAGGAGGAAAGAGTATTTTGAATACTTGGTCAAGTGGAAAGGACATCCAATTGAATATGCCAGTTGGGAAGATGAAGCAACAATTCATAGGCATGGACAGACCATGCAAGAGCTCATGAATAGGAGCTCATGAAAATTTTCAAGAAAGGGAGTATGATGCAGGAGCATCATACGCAACCAACCAAGCAAGCACAAAGGCGGAAGATAGCTAGAAAAGCACCAACGCACATTTTGAAATGTTTTGAAAAATTAATGAGCGGATATTAATGTAATAGCTAGGGGAAGCGTACTTACATTTATAACTAGATGTTGTAAACATATGTTGAGGGTTTCTCTCATCTGTCGAATGTAGAGGCATTTATGCGTAATGAATGCAAGTAGGTAGATTTAATTTAATAGATTAGACAGTTTAGAAGAGTAGGAGGGAAAACGGATATAGACACCCTCACCCTTGTATCATTGTAACTTTATGATCATTCAAAATTCATAAGTTGTAGAGTTGAAGCAGAGAGATGTAGAGAAGAACCCATGTACAAGAATGCTTGAGTTAATATATGAAGCTTTGAATCAATTTTCAGGGTGTTATGATGCTCACTGTTTACATTTGTTAAATGGTATGCTTACAGTTGTTTTATTTTCTCTGTTATGCATTTGTTTCAATGTTGTGTCGGGTGTATGATTTCATGTTGAGTGTATGAAGTCTGAGAGAGGAGAAGAATGAGTTTCAATTGTTTCTCTTCCCGAGAATTCCTGCAAAGAGTGCAGTGAACGTCCGCAAGGTGTGCGTTGACAAGGATCTCAGTTTTATCTCAGAAATCTCAGCAGAGATATCGTTGTTCTCATAACCAGTAGAAGTGCAGGTGAGGCACAGAGTCGTGCAAGGTCTGCACAGGCTGGTTGAAGCCTTAGAACTTATCAACTAAGGTGAAGGTTGAAGGACTATTGTTGCAAAGAGTGCACAGGGTCGATGATCCAGGTGGATATTGGTGGCCACCCACCTATTCCACTTGGACCCCCAACATTTCTTCTTTTAGTTTTTCAGTTTTCGCACAGTTTACTATTTTTAGCAGTTTTTTCGGGTCCTGAGCTTCCGGGGCCATTTTGAGGCCCTAAATGATGTTTTTTTGGGTATGTTGCTGTCGAAAAATACCTTCTATTGCTGCTATTTTGTCTCAAAACTTGTAGGCCTCAAATATATCTTTCCAACGAGCTATCATACGCCTAAAACGGAGATCGTATGCAAAAGTTACGACCCCAGGAAGTTGATGCACCAACTTACCCAAACGGGGCCCACATGACTTTTGGCGCTTCATCTCCCAGGGTTAGGTTTTTGGATGTCTAGAACTTTTGGCATTCCCGTTTATTGTAAAAGGGCCTTCAGAGCCTCATTGTAATCATCTTCTCACGGATGCGAGTAGCGGCCACATCTCTTCTCAGAGATAAGCTACCAACGCCCTAGCTAGTTTATTTCCATTCTGTTTGTAAGCATATTTCAGTCATTTGTTATTAATGAAATGAAGTCTTATTTCCACTGCATCTTTGTGTTTATGTGTATTTATGTATTTCATTGTGTTCCTACACAAATCCGGATCAGTCGAAGACTCAAATAACCAGAGGTTATTTGAAATTTGCCACAAGGAGTGCAAGCATGATTCCTTTTGGGGGGCTTAAGGTTGCAAGTGAGAGCTCAGGAGGGATAGCACCTTTGAAGTGTTCAAAGGGAGGTGGAGATCAGAATCATCTCGCAGAAGTCAAGTTCAGGTGGAAGTACACCAAGTCATTTTAGCCAAGAGATTCTTGAAGAAGAGTGAACGAACAGTGAAATTTCTTCGTGGAAGAAGTGTCGAAATCCCGTGGACTGTTGGATCTCGCAAGATCTATGAGAAGGTTAAGGATGAGTGTCTTTTAGCATTCAGGAGCTCAAGAGGAGTAGTGACCGTTGGATGAGAAGCAACAGGAGCCATTGATTCCCCTTTGAAGTGGAATTTCGACATTTCGACATTTCGGGGTTCGACATTTCGGCAATTTCGATGACAAGGAGTCGGGGCACTTTGCGTTGAAAAACCCGAAGTCGTGAAATGCGACATGTCTTTGGAGTAGGGTTGTGGTCATGGAGGAAGCAGTCACATGGACCGAGATTTGGTCAGGGGATAAACGTCGTTGATCCCATTCCGACATTTCGACATTTTGGGGTTCGGGAAGTAGAGGAGGCTAGGATTTTGGAATCGAGAGTCTCAAACTCCCAGTTCGCGAAATCCTGAAACATCCAGATTCATCAGATCCTAAACGAATTCACATTTTTGGAATTCGGGGATTGGCGCGACAAGTGATTTTGGAGTCGAGAGTTTCAAACTCCCGGTTCGCGAAATCCCGAAAGATCCAGAGTCGTCGGATCCTGAACAAATTTGCATTTGGGGAATTTGGGGATTGGAGAAACAAGTGATTTTGGAGTCAAAAGATTCAAACTCCCAGTTCGTGAAATCCCGAAAATATCGAGTCCGTGGGATCAAGAGAGGCTCACAGTCGTCGATCCCAAAAAAGGTGAAATTTTGGAGTTCTGGGAATCATAATGGAAGTTGAAAACAATATTCCATACCTACTACCTGCAGCTGAAGAGGGATATTGAGTCTTTCCCTCATATGACGTTGAATATCCTAGATAGGTTCAGGCCCCTTATGAAGTTCCGCGCAAATAGGCATTTTATTTATATTACTGTGCGCGCATACGAAAGTAAAGAAGAGCTTCAGTCCTACTACAAGCTCACATAGGAGGACTTGGAAGAAATCACTAAGGAATGGCCCATGGAGTTCCTTATACCAGTCGACCAGGTAGCACTGTCTGATCCCAACCTCATTGGAAGTCTGGTGGTTACTCGTGAAGAGTATGATGCACCTAGCAGTAGCAGGAAGAAAAAGAAGGAATATGTACAGGAAATACATAGCACATCAGAAGAGATTACATCAGATTCACCTAGCGGAGGAGGAGATGAAGAAGTGGACAAATAATAAAAAGAAGGGGAAGAAGACAAACAGAAGAAAGGAAAAGTAACACCACCTAGGAACCCCCTTGAAGAGGCAGATACATCAAAGAAAAGAAAGGTTTCCCCCACGAAACATACATCACAGAAGAAGTCCAAAGTGACTAAGGCAAAGCTGCAGACTGTACTCATGGTCGATGACTTCGAATTCATTATCACAGCTATATCAGATGCCTCAAAAGATATTTTGTAGAGAATTGAATCCAAACAAGAAGCCATGTATGATAGAATTGAGATAGAGCTAAGAGGTGTACAGCAAGTCCTTCACTCTAGCCGCGTAGTGTCCACTGCACCCCCACCACCAGAAGAACCAGATTTGGGAGATGAACCTGCCCAACTATGCAGAATAGTTGATGCGACCGAAGCTCACCTTCATCGCATACAAGAAGAAAAGGAACATGCCTCAGTGGCCCTGAAACAAGCACAAGAGGAAATCATAGAGCAATGCCAGTTGCACAGTAGAAGAAGGACGGCCTTCAAACCAAGTTCGAAGAAAATAAAGCGCAAATCTAGCAGGAGAAAGAACAACTGCTTGCGGAGTAGGTCAGATTTAAAGAAGAAGTCAACAGAGCACTTCGCTCTGTGACAGTCTTGGAGCATATGGAAGAAGACCCGATAGTAAATCAATTCGTGAAGCTTTCTAAAGCCATACAACAACTTCAACAGAGGGTCACAGAACTAGAGCTACAAACAGTGCCAAGCACTCTGCAGGAAGTGTGAGACCAGAGAGAAGCAACTTCCTGGAGCATAGTTGAAAGGATCAAAGCATTAGCCATGGAATGTAAACAACTAAGAATTCGCAGTGCATAGACTTATGAGCACCTTACCGAGGACCTTGAACTGAAGACACTGGAGTCACATCTCTAGGAAGAAAAGAAGAAAGAAACAACAATACTAGCACAGTTGAAACTCCTGTTAGCGGTTGAGAGGATGAAAATATCCTAAGAACAGTGCATGGCTCAGTAACGAGGTCCATGCCATACAAAGAAAAGTCATAGAAGTGACTCAGAAGCTCCATCCAGTCCAGGATGTGTCTTGCCTACTTTTTGAGGAGATTGAAGGCCGAGGAGCAGATCTAGAACAAGTAGTCACTTCGGTAGAACAACGCTTAGAAGGACCTGTGAACGAGACAATTATTCAAGATTTCTCTGAGTAGGAGGCCTTGGTGCAACAACAGGTTGAAGCAGCTTGATCCAAGCTAGAGTATTTTGAGGAATAGCTACCCAGACCAGAGTCACTTGGGACGAGTCACAGGTGAGTGTTGGGGGCCTTTTGGCCCTTGACCAAGTTTTGGAGATCCTTGGTCATGTTTGACCTCTTTTGGGACTTCGACAGGCTGGTCGAAGGTGGAGCGCAAGTCGAAGAAGAGATCATGAGATCTCGACCCCTTTTTAGGGAAGTTTTTGGGATTAAGGTTTATGTAATGGGTATGGGTTGTCGGCCCATGCATTTACCCATTTTTAGACCCATTTTGTAATGTATAAATAGATAGCAAGGCGATGTAAGAAAATGAGAGACTATGCTAAGTGCTAGAGTTCTATCTATGTTATTGCAAAGGCTTTGTGCATAGTGTATGTTAAGACTTGCAGAGCTAAGTGCAAGTGATTGTAAGAAGGCTTTGTGTTGTGACCTAACTCGGGGAAAGAGGATCTAGCAAAGTGTGCAGATATCCTGTCCTATGCAAAGTAGGGTTTTTGGGCTTTGTGCTTGTAGAAGATTGACAGAAGATAATAAATAAGAGAAGAGTTGGTGGATGTAGCCCCACACTGGGGTGGACCACGTATATCCTATGTTATGGTTGCTTTGTGCATTATGGTTGTATGTTAGTGATGTGATTTATGCTTAGTGCCAATATCTTTATGTATGATGCTTTTGGTATAATAGCTTAGTGCTTGGTAAGGTGAATGAATGTTAGATATGATCTATCTCTCCATGCTAAGTGCTTGAATGTGTTAGATGTTGTTGAATACTGCATTGCTCTGTAATTAGGGTTTGGATCTGCGATGTGAATAAAGGTTAAATACTGATGAATGTTAACTGCTAAGTGCTTTGTTAGATTGGTGTAATCACATATCTGTGTCCCAGCTAGGTTGTAGACATTTGAGTCCTACAACCACCCCTAAATCTACCTCGGGTGAGACTTCATCTGCTTCGCAGATGTTGCTGAAAGGGTCGATGGTTAGGGTTTTTTTGGTGCATTGTTGAAGCGTTGAACCCTGGGTCTGCCCCTATGCCAATACTCACCCTCACTCTCTCTTTCTCTCTCCCTATTTCTCTCCCCCTCTCTCTCTCTCTCTCTTTCCCACTGTCCCCCCTCTCTATCTTTAATCTCTATCTCTCTCTATACCCCATCTCCCTTAATGCTCTATCTTCCTCTTACTCTTTTCCTCTCTCTCTCTCTCTCTCTAGCCTCTCCCTCTCTCTCTCTCTCT
>ML778763.1:429716-440805 GCA_009831015.1 Picea engelmannii
TCATTCCCTCTTCCCCCTCTCTCCCTTCCTCCTTATATACTATCGAGAGGGCCTAGTTCTAGAGGGCGTAGTTCGACAGGTCATAGTTCTAGAGGGCGTAGTTCCACAGGTCATAGTTCCATAGGGCCTAGTTCTAGAGGGCATAGTTCCACAAGTCATAGTTCCAGATATATATGTCGGTATATATACTTAGTATATATATCGATATATATATACTTAGTATATATGTCGGTATATATATATATATATATATATATACTGATATATATACTTAGTATATATACCTGTATATATATTAGGTATATATGTCGATATATATACAAGTATATATATCGATATATATACTTAGTATATATACTGGTATATATACAAGTATATATATATCGGTATATATACTTAGTATATATGTCGATATATATACTTAGTATATATACTGGTATATATACAAGTATATATATTGGTATATATACTTAGTATATATGTCGATATATATACTTAGTATATATACCGATATATATACTAGGTATATATGTCGGTATATACACAAGTATATATACCAGGTATATATGTCGGTATATATATTAAGTAAATATACCTAGCATATATACTTAATATAGTGTATATACCAATATATATACTAGGTACCTAACCTGCAACAACCTTTTGAGATTGAGACATATGCTTCATACTATGCCATGGGCACAATTCTCTCTCAGTACGTACATCCTATGGCCTATCATAGTGAGACACAATCTGATACCGTCCATAAGTACCCCACTTATGACAAAGAAATGTACTCCATTGTACAATCCTGCCGCTAGTGGAGGCATTACATTCTTGGGAAGGAGACAGACATCCACATTGACCATAAGCCTCTGCAATTCATGCAGACATAAGGAAAATTGTAGAATGACCACCATCATAAGTGGTCCACATATTTGTAGCAGTTCCATCTCAACATCAAGTATAAGACATGGAGCATGAACCATGTCGCTCACTGCCTCAGTCGACCTTTAGTTGCAACACTAACCACGGTGCTACACTCCTGTGGCCATGAGACCGTTGGATGGCCCCAACTATGACCTGTGGAACTATGAACTGTAGATCTATGTCCTGGAACTATGACCTCTGGAACTCATATATATATACACCAACATATATACCTATTATATATCGGTATATATACTCATATATACTAAGTATATATATCGGTATATATACTTGTATATATATTGACATATATACCTAGTATATATATCGGTATACATACTAAGTATATATATCGACATATATACTAAGTATATATATTGGTATATATACTTGTATATATACCAATATATATACTTTTATATATATCGACATATATACCTAGTATATATACCTATATATATACTAGGTATATATCTCAAGACATATACATATACCTAGTATACTAGGTATATGTTTCGGTATATGTATATGTGTTGGTATATATACCTAGTATATATATGAGTATATATACTAGGTATATATGTCGATATGTATACTTCGTATATATGTTGGTATATATTCTAAGTATATATGCCCATATATATACTAAGTATATATGCCGGTATGTATACTTAGTATATATACCGGTATATATATTAGGTATATATGTCGGTATATATACAAGTATATATATACCGATATATATACTTAGTATATATACTGGTATATTTTGGCACAGGGGTAGACCCAGGGTTCAGCTCCAAGAGTGCACCAACAAGCCCTAACTATTGGCCCTTTCGGTAACACCTACGAAGCATATGCAGTCTCACCCGAAGCAACTATGGGGGGGTTGTAGGACAGAGATGTCTACAACCAAGGGGAATATCAAGTGGATCTAGCACTAGAACAATACAACATGCATATATAACTTATCAGCTTAGATCTACTCCACACAACTATTGATCAGATCTATCAATGTAAATGCAATAGCAGTATATCAATAACAAAGAACAGAACACCAATCACACATACGACACAAGATGTACGTGGTTCACCCTCTCTCTAGGGCTACGTCCACAAAACTGTGCTTATAATATATTAAGATGAAGCATACAGTTCTTGTCTGCGCTCTCAGCTAGCAGATCTTCTTTCTTCTCTCCTCTATCTCTCCCCTCCCTACACACCCAACTGGAGGGTTGATCTTCGCACCCAACTGAAGATATTACAATACATAAGGCTCTCATACTCAACACTTCTTTCTCACACAATCTTACTCAATCGATCACACAATGATAAAGACAACAACAACAATCATAATACCAACTCGACACCAACTTGACACCAACCCATCCCAGGTCCTTTAGACCTCTATTTATACATTACAATAGTTCAGCGACATCCTTAGGCTGAAACCTAGGTGTCAAAACCCTAGATACGAAAACCCTAGGTGTCTAAAACCCTAGGTCAACTTGACCCGCGTTTTCAGGTTCGCTAGCCTTTCTTTCCTTCCTTCCCGTGCGGTGCTCCAACGCATCCAATGGTGGCTTTTTCCTCTTGCTGAGTTGTCCATGATCCTTCTTTCTTGTTGATCTGTCATCCTCGATCTCCTCGTTCAACGACTTGCTTCCTTTTACTTCGCTCCGTCTTTTCTGCTCTTTTTCTCACTTCGACCCAGTAACAGTGACTGTGTCTTCCGTACAGTTCACATTCTTCCTTTTCTTCCTTGATCTTCATGTACTTCCATAACCAAGGGCCAACATGCCCCCAACACTCACCTGTGACTCGTCTCAAGGCACTTCAGATATGATCCTTCTGTGTTACTTAGACTTCAGACTGCGCAGGGCAACCTCTACTTTCTGTTTGATCCCTCCTCTCCTTCCTTTTTCAGACTGTCTTTTCTATGTCTGGTACCCAGTTTCAACTGCACCTGGTACCTAGACCCTTTTCCTCATGCTTTTACTGAGAGTTGCGGGGCAACTGGTTGTCATAATACAATTTCAACGGGCTCCCATTCACTAATCCTTCTTCCATTCTCCCTTCAAAGTCTTCAACTGCGCAGCTCCTCCTTCTGTAACATAGACGATCTCATATGGCCTAAGCCAATGCGTTCTGAACTTCCCAGGATGTTTTATGAACTTACTGTCATATACTAGTACTAGATCACCTTGTTTAAATGTCTTCTTCTTGATGTGCTTGTCATGATAAGCCTTCTCTCTTTATTTCTGTACCTACTGATGGAATCCTGCAGTAAATCTGTCTTCTTATAGTTCAACCAGTTGTACAAGCCTTTCTCGAAAAATGTCAGTGTCATCCATATTTGTAAAGGCAACAATTATGAGGCTTGGTACCAAATATTCCATTGGGACAATAGCTTCAAGACCATACACCAACTTAAAAGGGGTCTACATTGTTAGCTTCTTGCAAGTTGTTCTATAGGCCCATAGTACTGTTGGTACTCTTAAATACCAATCATCCATGTTCACGCTACAAATATTCGTCAGTGCTATCTCTAAGATCTTGTTGAATGCTTCCACTGTCCCATTTTCTTGTGGATGGTAAGGTGTGATCCAGATGGTGGACTGCAAATTCCTCAGTCAAGGATTCAACTGTTTTATTTATGAAATGTGTGCCTTGATCACTCATAAGGATCTTTGGGCATCCAAAATTGATTATGATGTCATCAAATATGAAGCGTGCAGCTGTAGTTGCACTACAGTCCTTAAATGCTCTTGCTTCATCCCATCTGGTCAAGTACTATGTTGCAGTAATTATGTATCTTGCTCTTGTGCGCTTTCTTGGTGGCTTTATAGGTCCCACGAAGTCAATCGCCCATTTCTCAAATGCTTGTAGGGTCAACGATGGTGCTAATGGAATTTAATATCTTCTGGATGGTTTCCCAACTCTTTGGCATACATCGCAGGCTCTATAATAGTCTTTAGCATCTTTGTGTAAGGTAGGCCACCAAAGGCCAGCTCTAAGAACCTTTTGTGCAGTTGCTTTCTCTGCGTAATGTCCTCATGCTATGCCTTCATGAGATTCAGTGAGGATCAATGGTTTCTCTGTGTCCATAACACACCTTCTCAATATCTCATCAGGTCCCATCTTGTATAGCTGTCCAACTATAAGTGAAAAGTCTGCAGTGCGCACTACTAGTTGTTTCCTCTGTGGAATTGTATACTCGCTAGGTGCCATTCCTATTGATAGGAACTGGACTATCTCTGTGAAGTGGTCGTCATTCTTTCTAATGACCAATAACTATGCATTTGGCAGTGCATCCTCCAGACTGGTCGGTTCTTCTCCATGTTCCAACCTTGACAAGTGGTCAGGACCTTTGTTCATTCTTCCTGGATTTACTACGATCTCAAAGTCATATTCCTGAAATAACAGAAGCCATTTGCATATTATCCCCCCCAACACTAGCCTATTGACTAGGTATTTCAGTGCGGAGTGATCAGTAAACATTTTAAAGTGTCCTCCCAATAAGTAGTGGCGAAATTTTTGTAGTGCATACACCATGGCTAACCCTTCTCGCTCAGTGGTGGTGTAATTAATATCAACAATTGATAGCTTCCTACTGGAAAAATCTAACGGATGGTCAATATCTCCTTCCCCAGGTTGCACTAACAATGCTCCTAAGGCAATAGAAGATGCATTGACATGCACATGAAACTCCTTGCTCCAATCTGGGAAAACCATAATAGGCGCAGTAACCATTTTATGTTTCAGTGTGTCGAAGCTCTGCTGGAATTCTTTCGTCCAACTAAACTGACAGTATTTTTTCAAAAGATTATCCATGGGTGTTGTAATCTGGGCATATCCTTTAATGAACTTCTTGTAGTATCTTGTGTGTCCGAGTGCAGTGCGCATCTGTTTGACTGAAGTAGGAAGGGGTAGATCAACTATAATGGAAATTTTAGATGGATCTACCAGCAATCCTTGCTTGCATACAATATGACCTAACAACACTCCAAATGGTGAGAAGAAGATGCATTTCTTCAGATTCAAGGCAATTTGACATTGCCTGCATTTATCCAACATTAGCCTTAGACATTCAATATGATTCTTCAATAAACTAAAAACAGTCCAATCATCAAAATATGCTTCTAAAAATTTATGCAAAAACTCCTTGAATGCTTCGACCACCACCCTGGAAAAGATGGCTGGGGCATTCTTCAATCCAAACGACATCACTGTATACTGGTAGGACCCCCATTCTGTTGCAAATGTGGTCTTATGGTGATCTTCCTTGGCAATCCGGATTTGATGGTATCCTGGAAATCCGTCTGTAAAATAATATACCTCCTGGCCTCCCACATTATCTAACACTTCGTCAGTGAATGGTGTAGGGAAGGGGTCATGCAAACAGGCATCATTCAACTTCCTGAGATCTACACAGATCCTGATCTCTCCTATCTTTTTGTCTTGGACCACCATAGGACTAATCCACTCTGATTCTTCGACAGGTTCTATAATCCCTACTTCCAGCATTCTGTCGAGCTCAATATTCACTTTCTCCTTATATTTAGGGTTCAATCTGTAGGGTCTCTGTTTGACTGGTCTTGCATATGGCTTCAAAGGGATCCTCATCTCTCCCATAGGCCCTTTAATTCCCTTCATATAAGTGAACTTGGTTGGAAACAAGTCTTGATATTCATGCAATAATTCTGTAATCTTGTCAATAGTGGCAACATCCCAATAATCTCCAACATTTGCAAGATTCGGTGTCTATTTTGTTCCAATATTGACCTTCTTAATCTTGATTGGCTATCCAATGAATGGTTACTCAACTCCTGGTCCTTCCACATCTCTTTGGCCTTCTGTTTCTGCGATGTTCACCTTCCTAGGGTCATCGTCTTCATCAACATTGATGTTGTAACAACCTTGCAGTTTCTGCAGGGGCGTAATCCATTCGTCCTCTTCTTGTTCTAAAGAGAGGCTAGAGGCCTCCTCAAATACTTTATGTCTTACAATCTGTAATGTTTGATCTATTGAAGGATATTGACTTTCAAAAAATAAGGTAGTTACAAAATTCTGAGTCATACCTTCCCAATCTGTAGTGATGAGGCACAACTCTGCTTGAAGGTACCAGTTGATAGGGGTTGTGTCCAGTGTCTTGATGAATTTGTGCACCCATTTATCTTGAGGAATGGTTCTCTGGGCTTCCTTGCAACTTCTCACATGGTCCTTTGGTCAGCTTTGACCTGTGTAGAAAACTTCACAGCCTTCTACTTGTGCTGAGAACTGCATTGTCATCAGGGTATGACATTGTACCCATTTTGTAATGTTGTTTTTGTGTGCCCCCCACCATCTTGTTGGTGTGGCTTTCAAGGCCTCGTCCATTTCCAACAATCTCTGTTGTGTTGGTACACTTGCTTTAAATTCCTCTAAGAAGGCTTCTAAAGGATTCGCACCATCAAAAGTGGGTAAGTTAGTTACTGCTGTGTCAATCCAACGAACTTCTCTGGTTAGTCTAGCGCATCTCCTTGTAGATACTTCATACATTTTGTTCTACCAGTTCTCCAGTGCTTCTTCTGAATCTGATGAACATGTGTTGTCGCTTCGCCAACTTAGGTTCCCATCGGCCGTAGGATTAATGTAATCTTGTTCTCTGGCTATTAGTTTGTATATGTTTTCTAGTTCATATGCGTGGTCTTCTTCTCTGATAGGTTCTGTGTATTGCTAACCTTCATTTGGATCTAAAGGTGTAATGACCCTAAGGCCATCTCTTTCAAACATGATACGCCTTTTCTTTAAATCAACCACAGTGGAATTATTGAAATCCCAATCAATTCCTAACAGTGCAGGGTAAGGACAACTATCATCAACTATCTCAATTACCTCAAAATATGCAAAAATCCTTACTCTGTCGATGTCCACAGGGACATGTTCCAATATACCAAAGGGGCTTACTGCTTTCTAATTATCCATCCTAAGCCTGATGGGGGAATAGATCAACTTCGGTTTTCCCATCAGTGCCCAGGTTTGCTTCGTCATGACATTGACCCCTGACCCTAAGTCGAGGACCACATAGTTTATAGCATATTCTCCAATCTGAGCATTCAAGTGTAATTCCTTATTTGTCCTTCTCTTCTTGGATAGTTGATGTACTGCTTTATTCAGTAAAGGATCTATCTTTCCTATCTCATACTATCTGATTAAATTTTGTAACTCTTGTACAACGCTCTCATCCTAAATCAACTTAATACAAGTATATAAAAATTCCATGAGCTTGCTTACCTCTTTTCCTTCTTTTGGCAAAGCATATTGATCGAATGCCAGAGGCATTCCATATTCTCTTACTTCTGGTCATGTTTTCAATGAAGAGCCTGGGTCTTCTTTGAACTCTTTTCTTGCCTCTTCAAATTTTTGTCTTTCTTTCTTTGTGTCAAAAGTTTGGGTCTTCTTTGTAGCTTTCCTGACTCCCGAGTCTTCTGTAGTCATTCCTTGGGTCATTATGTCTTCTCCTGTAACAACACCTCCTCTGGTGATAACAACGACTCTAGGGTATTCTCCGCAAGGTTCAACATATATCAGTTGCACTTGTGGGTTCTGATGAGGTCCTCATTTTTCATGAAGCTTAGCTAGCATCACAAGACAATGTTCTATAACGTGTTCGACAGAGCTGCAATAGCTGCAAGTAGTGCAAGGGTTTTGACAGTCCCTTGCTAAGTGTCCCGGTTGTGCACAGTTGTAACAAATGATCTATCCTCGGCCTCGACCCATTCCTCCTCCTCGTCCTCTTCCTCTGAATTCACCGTAAGGATTGAATTTTCCTCTCCCAGGAGTGTTATACGACGTAGTGTTTCCTTCTTTCTCTACTTCACCTTGAATTTTGCATATGTATCTTGACCTTTCATGCATGTGATCGTAAGACCTACAATCCCTGTCATCATGCCCCACAGACTTATAGAACGTGCAATACAAATTTGTGGGTGTCTGAACATACTTTTGCATGTAATAGCACTCACCAGGGTTATTTCTATTTCTGCATACCTCGCACCAGGGTAGGGTGACTTGCTTCAAAGGGCTCGGAGCTCCAGAGGTTGAGTATTCATTGAATAGGGGACAATGTTCCTTGTCATGGCCTTTTGATATGCATCTGACACACCATATGTCTTCTCTTTTATCTTTTCCCTTGTCTTTTTTCATATCCTCGACCTACAGAGACAAACTAGTTAGTTGACTCAAGATTTGACTTATACCTGAACTGGATTCTCCTGTAGGGGATGATTCTAGCTTCATGGCGATATCCAACGCCTCATCTTGCGAAGAAATATTCTGTTTCATCAGAGGAATTCTGATGTGTGGTAAGAGGGAAGTAATGAACCATTCTTTGTTTTGTTCATCTAGGATCTGAAAAGTCAATCGGCCTGTTAAGGTCTTGAATCTCTGATCGAATTCCCAAATAGGTTCAACTACCTTATGTTTGATCTCTTTCAGATTTGTAATACATTGTGATTCTGATTTGGGTTTCTTGAATTCTACAATCAACACATTCTTGATCTGATTCAGCGGCATAGGCTATGCAAGTCCTTGGACAAGTTTCATGTACCAGCTTAATGCACGATCCCTTATGGTAGTACTAAACTGAGTTATTCTAACAGCTTCGTCAGTGAAATTTTTAATATTCCATACAACTTCACATAGGAACCAATGCTAATGAGGGTCTTCAGACCCATCTTCCCTAAAAATAGGGAGCCTCATCTCATCTGCCATAGATCTTCCTAGGGTTCCTGACTGAGTATGTGGTGGACTACTAGTGACAGTTCTCTGAACGCTCTGGTGGTTGGGATTACTTTGATTGCTTAATGCTACTGAATCAACAAGAGGGATTCTAGTACTTATTTTGACAATCTACGTAGTTCCTGAAGTTTTAGGCTCTTCCCGGTGAGGCTCTTCAGCTTTCCCTTCTTCTGCCCTAGCGGGTTCTGAATTCTTTTTGTCCATCGAATCTACCTCTTCTCCACTATAGAAACCCTCATCCCCGTATTTATTCTTAAATACGTTCGCAAGGTGAACTTCTCTGAACGCTCTCCCACTGCGCATATGTCTAGCCTATGTGTTGTTGTCACTGTCTGAATTCTTAAACATTAGATTTTTTTCAAATCTGACCAATCTACTGTATCTTCAAGATGTTCTTCTCATGTAATAGCATCTTGATTATCAACTTTAGAAAGTGTAAAAATTTTCCTCTGGATCTCTTGAAGAAATGTCTCTCGACTTGGCTATATGAATCTACTTTGTCAACAACAAGCTCGATGATGTACCCTCCAATGGTGCCATCAAACCAATGATCTAATGCTCATGATACAACGTTATCAACTCTCTTGACCTTCTTGATCAGCTCTGATGTTGAAACCACAGGTGGCCTAGATCTGATCTCAAACTGGGTATCTGCTAACCTAGCTAACCACTCATATAGCTCATGATGGATCCCTCCAAAGAAAATCTTGTGTATATCAGTAAAGATATATTTCTCCAACTAATCCTATGTACTAAGATTAGGGTTCTTGTTCTGGGCTTTAGCAAAGTCCTTTTCTTGATCTTCAACCACTTTTGAGTCTCCGTCTTTGGTGGAAACCATCTTGACATTCCCTCAAGAAGATTCTGGTCCCAGCAACTGAACCATTTGTTGGCACAGGGGCAGACCCAGGGTTCAGCTCTAAGAGTGCACCAACAAGCCCTAACTACTTGCTCTTTCGGCAACACATGCGAAGCAGATGCAGTCTCACCCGAAGCATCTATGGGGGGGTTGCAGGATAGAGATGTCTACAACCAAGGGGAATATCAAGTGGATCTAGCACTAGAACAATACATCAGACATATATCACTTATCAGCTTAGATCTACTCCACACAACTATTGATCAGATCTATCAAGGTAAATGCAATAGCAGTATATCAATAACAAAGAGCAGAACACCAATCACACATATGACACAAGATGTACATGGTTCACCCTCTCTCTAGGGATACGTCCACATAACTGTGCTTATAATATATTGAGATGAAGCATACAGTTCTTGTCTGCGCTCTCAGCTAGCAGATCTTATTTCTTCTCCCCTCTATCTCTCCCCTCCCTGCGCACCCAGCTGCAGGGTTGATCTTCGCACCCAAATGAATATCTTACAATACAGAAGGCTCTCGTACTCAACACTTCTTTCTCACACAATCTTACTCACTCGATCACACAATGATAAAGACAACAACAACAATCATAATACCAACTCGACACCAACCCATCCCATGTCCTTTAGACCTCTATTTATACATTGCAATAGCTCACTGACATCCTTAGGCCAAAACCTAGGTGTCAAATCCCTAGATACAAAAACCCTAGGTGTCTAAAACCCTAGGTCAACTTGACTCGCATTTTTGAGCTTCGCCAGCCTGTCTTTCCTTCCTTCCTGCGTGGTGCTCCAAAGAATCCAACGATGGCTCTTTCAGCTTGCTGAGTTGTCCACAATCCTTCTTTCTTATTGATTTGCCATCCTCGATCTCCTCATTCAACGAATTGCTTCCTTTTACTTCGCTCTGTCTTTTCTTCTCTTTTGCTCACTTCGACCCAATAACAGTCACTGTGTCTTCCATGCAGTTCGCATTCTACCTTTTCTTCCTTGATCTTCGCGTAATTCCATAACCAAGGGCCAACAATATATATACAAGTATATATACTTAGTATATATGTCAGTATATATACTTAGTATATATACCAATATATATACTAGGTATATATGTCAGTATATACACAAGTATATATACCAGGTGTATATGTCGGTATATATATTAAGTAAATATACCTAATATAGATACTTAATATAGTGTTTATACCAATATATATAAAAGGTTGTTGCAGGTGAGGTACCTAGTATATATATTGGTATATACACTATATTAAGTATATATACTAGGTATATTTACTTAATATATATACCGACATATATACTTGTGTATATACCGACATATATAAGTAGTATATATATCGACATATATATTAAGTATATATACCGACATATATACTAAGTATATATATTGGTATATATACTTGTATATATACCTAATATATATACCGGTATATATACTATGTATATATATCGATATATATATATATATATATATATA
>ML778763.1:446129-459859 GCA_009831015.1 Picea engelmannii
CAAACTGAATTAGACAATTGTTATGTCTTTTATACACTTGGAAGAAATCAGATATGGATTACAACGATTAAAATTATATCATTTGCACTTGATTAAGATAGCTAAAGTAGTCATTAACCAGATACAAATTAATATACACAACAAGAAACAAAATGTTGATATAATGAGAAGCTAAAGCTGTAACAAAACACCAAATTTTGCTTCAGTCTGTATTAAAACTCCATATCCTTGTTCTCCCATGAATGAGGATGTTCATTATTACAAAAATGATAGGTATTTATAAGTCTCTCCACAGGGTAAAACCTCCCTGTGGATAATATCAAATTGTTTTACATAATCTGGGAAGATATTCCCAAAATCAACTAAACTAGGAAACTAAAATGCAAGTGAAATATTTGAAATATCCTCCAACTGCTCATCAAATCCATTGCAATTTCGAATTCATCTGCAATAGACCAAAAATATCAAGTTAGAAAGATATTTCATTAACAAAACAATAAAAATCTAACCTTACAGACTTAGCTACAGAATCATCTGATTCTGTAGCTAGTCAAAAATAGCATACAGGACCATATAGAAATCAAATGAAATCTTTTTTTTAAAAGAAACAAATCCAAAATTTCTTTTAATAAACATTAAAAATGAATCACTAATGACTCACATGATTTTATCATTTAAATTAAACAAAATCAAAAGTGATTCAATCGAAACAGGGATAAGAATACTCTCTTTTCCTTTTACCATAAAACAGGGTCAAACCGTAACAAAATTGTTCCATATCAAATGAAATTAATGGTGAGTTATATTGTATGAGATACGATCTAATCCAACACAATCATAATCCATTTGTTATGGCTATAACAATGTAGCATAAGATTCATGTTGTTTTAATTAAATAGAAAGATGCGAAGACTGTTACGATTATGGGTAAATAAAACATCAACCAAAATTCGCCATAGATTTCGATCGCTGAGCATTACACAGTCAACAGACAGGATCAAATAGTGATCACAACCATCATCAGATCGACAAAAGTGGTAATCGTAAACTGGGCAACAACCGAAGCAAATCGTGACTGAGTTAAATATAGAAACAAACCGTGATTCTGGGTATAGTCACTTTCGTTCCTCAAATCAAATTTAAACAGCATATCCATTGCAATATGAATCGAACTGATAACATGGTGGAGTAAACCAATGCGAATCAATCGACTGGGTATAACTGTTATGATTCGTATCTATTCACGATTTGGGTGCATATAAAACAGAATCATTTTAAACATAATCCAAACTGTATTCGTGCTTGGTCAAAAGTCATATGTACACAAAACCGTAACAGTTAACCATATCACAATTGTCACCATACATATCATATACATTGTAACGAAATCAAAATGAAATGTGATTGTGTTCAGAATCGAATATGAGAAACAACGTGTGTTTATAATAGATACCAACGACTTCAATCGACAGTAGAGCATCCAAATTAAGCTAAATCAAACCAATCCAATCCATACCACGATCAATCAAATCAAAGGAGATCCAATCAAAGCTAAACTGGGAAAACGAAATTCGATTTATCAAAACATAACTATGTACATAATGCATATAATGTGACAAAGCCAATTCACGCTGTAAACATAGCTATTCGAAAGAATTTGAATTCGTGATATAAACAAGTGATAGAACATACCAGTGAGGCTGCTCAAATTATGCCAATTTTGAATTCACAACCGTTGTAGCTGACTCCACATTTTTAAACAAAATAGAGCCTGTCGTCCTCTGTTTCTTATCAGTGTCTGGAAATTTGGCCTTTTGACTGGTCAGTCGTGCAACTTGTTCCTCCAAAGAATGAATTCTGGACTGTAGAATTGGCACATCAAGACAATACCTTTCTAACCATGAGCTACATTGATCACATGATGGCACTGTAGCAGGAGAGGGTTTTGACGAATCACCGGGGGTGTCACAAGGCAGTTTAATGCCTGGGTAATTAGGGTCATTTTGCAAGCAATGTGGTAGGTTTGTCACAAAGTCATATGAGGGTTTGACACACAGACCTTCCGAATAGGGATACTCACTAGCCAACAAATGCTCCACTTCCGAGTCAGAGTCTTCAGTCACCATGATAGGGTCAGGATTGACAGGAGGTTTTGGATTTTTCCTTGCCATTCGAGAAATTAGACAGGCATTCTTTTTGCCTTTGGTGTTTGCAGTAGGTTTGGCTTTAGGCATTTTAGCCACAGGCTTAACAGTTTCGGCATCCTTGGTCACAGAGTGAGGTAGGTCGATAGGTGAGTCGGGTAAGGGTTTAGGTAATAGAACATTGTAGGGTACCGGGGGTACAGACTTGCCCTCGCTCACCACAGGTTTGTCAACCTGTGGTGGGTTTGAATCCTCAAAGTTATTGCGAGTAAGGAAATAAGTCCAACAGTCCCTGTGTAACCCCAAATGACAGACGACAATAATTTTAACCAGCCCATAGTGAAAAAGGCTGCTATCAGCCTGGTTCCTTTTGTATCTGTTAAAAATTTTAAACAGGCTTCTATGCAAGTAATAAGGCATATTAAGCTCATAGCCCATGAAAACCATAAGCAAACGAAGGTGGTGCAAGGAAGCAAAACCATACCGACCCTCACAGGTGATAAATTGTTTGACAATCATCAGCAAATCATGCCAACGCTGCTTGAGCATATTCATGGGCAAACCTTTGTCACAGGAGCTAACCTTACGCGACTGGAAGAGCAGTGTCCAAGGGACCTCTTCCACCTTACAGTTCTTGGACCATCGTTGTCCAGTGATAGGCAAAGCCGTAGCTAAACTAAGAAATTGCTTGTCAATTTCCAATTGAACATCCCCGACCTTGGCTCGACAGCTATCAAAGGTCAATGCGAATTGCCGAGCAACGCAGAGGTTAAAACCATCAAACTTTTGTATGAACGGGAGCCATCCAAATTCCTCAGAGCCTGGCAGCCATTTGGTTCAGCCCTCACGACTGGAGCCATGGTGCGGGCACATGGTAAGGGTTTGGGTGAATACACTAACGCGTAGAAGCAGAGGTGGGCGGTGTAACAACAATGAACGATCAAAGGGGGAGCATTAATGTGCGCATGCGGGGGTGGTGGAATCACTTACCACCATGCATAATAGTAATGGAAAAGTACAACCTCCGTTCAATCAATCATATCATAATTCAAACCATATTATTCGGCCAACCCACGAATCAAGCGGTGGATGATATACCAATGCGCCATTGTATTATTTCAAACCATGAATGTTCAATGCGAAATCAAACCCAAATGTTAACCATGCGCTTATTGCACAAATGTTTAATCAAACGTTTATAAAACATTGAGACAATTGATTTCATAAAATCGACAAGCCAAGAGCTTATAATAATAAGGATCAAATCATATAAAAAAAAAAATCAACCATGACCCCTATAGAATCGAGTATAACCCATAAATTTACATGCTCAATGCCTTACCAATTAAACAAAAATCAAGTTGCGCAATCAAAGTAAGAATAGGCAAATAGGCATAGTTCGACAAATCATTCCAGCCACTTAATAATAAACCAAAGGTAAGTGCTATTCAGAATATCAATGAGAAGATCATGACAGTTCAAATAACGATAGAGGAGTTTTCATGCTTACAGTCGTGAAAACTAAATGGAGACCAATTTGCAAGTGTCGCATGAAATGAAAATATCGTCTATTTGCAAAATGCGACGATAATTTGAAGTTCAGGAGACATAGGTGTAGGCAGCTTATAAGGCAATGGAAAAAATTGAATTGGATGCCAACAATGGCGACACACTGGGAGAAGCAGTTATCTCTGTCAAAAGAAATAAATTCAGATTAGGACAACAAAGAAACTTTCAACTCAAAAACAACAACCAGAAAATCGTACAAACGTCATCATTTACCATCTTTTCCAGGGATGTTTAAAAAGATGAAAACTAATAACAGTCTTAAGATCAGTAATTCACGATATTAATGATAAAATATTCAATACTGTTGGCATGGCCACTGCTACCAGCAGGCGTCCATAGCCTCAACAGGGTTACCATTTAACCCACTCCGACATCTGTATCCTGTTAAGAATTTCCGGATCAGAATAAAGGACATTAAGGAGGTTTCTTTTCTTTTTACAAATTTTCATATACCTGACATTGCTTCGCTGCCAGCAGGCCTGTTCAGTACCCCGACGAAGTTGTCTTGGTGCCATGCTTTCATTTACCCGCTGCCAGCAGACCTGTTCAGAATCCCGGGGGGTTTACAAACACTTCCCACAGCTCTTATTCATATTTTATTTTGTTTTTCTTTTGTAGATACATAGCTGAGCGGGGTGACGCTGAAAATTTTAATAATTTAACATATTTTCAGACCTCATCAGAATTTTTAGTACTGTCCTTTATTCAGTTCCAGAGATGTTTTATTTCTAAAACAATTTCTATGACAGGGAGACGTCTTTTGAGTCATTCCTTTATGGAAAAGGGACAACGTAAAAAGATAATAGATGATCATGAGAAACTTTTTCTCATAGATTGAAATCGGTAAACTTCTTTCAAACACCAAAATTTTCCAACATAGATATCAAATATATCACTGATGTTTGTACAAACTTTCAGAAGTTATTTCAGCGAAGAAATTTTTCTATGGTCTTTGACTGAATGGCTCAGTGAAAAAGTATGCATATCTTTCAAAAACATAAAAAACTGACCAATCCAAATCAAAACCAAAATAGAAAACAAACGAAAAATAGAAACAAAAGAAAATATTTACATAATATACATGGGCAGTAATCAAGCAAAATATCTTTTCAAGGCTTGGCCATTCACTGGATAGGTGTCAAGCTACCCTTCAAGATTCTGCAATCGAAAGGAACTAGGACCCAACTTTTTAGCAATAAAAAATGGCCCAAGCCATAAGTTTTGAAACTTGGTGTGCTCACCCTTCCCTTCGTGTGGTTTGTCCCACTTTAAGACGAGATCGCCTACAAAATTTCTATCAGAAGCAGAATTAGAATCGAACCAGCTTTTAATCAGTTGTTGATGTTGGTCTAACTTACGCTTAGCTTGGGCTCTTACTTCTTCTAATTTCATCAAAGCGTTAATGCGGCTTTCTAAAGGGGGACAATCTTCTTCTTGGACTTTTTGTGACAACTGAAGCGACGGAAGAAGAATGTGAGGTGGAAAAATAGCTTCTCTGCCATAAACGAGAAAAAAGGGGGAGTTCCCTATAGCAACTTTGGGTGTTACCCTATCATCCCACAGTGCATTTAGTAGTGCATTGTGCCAGTTCTTGTGATTTTCAGCCACGGTTCTCTTGATAATTTTGATCAAGTTCTTGTTTGTTGATTCTGCTAAACCATTGCCCTGGGGGTAGTAACTAGCAGAATACTTCAGTTTTATTCCTTTCTCCAAATAAAACTCACTCATCTCTAGAGAAGAAAAGTATGAAGCGTTATCAAAGACTAGACAATCAGGGATACCGAAACGAGTAATAATATTCGAGTTTAGAAAAGCTATCACCTGACTTGTGTTAACAGTTCTTAGCATGGCGGCTTTGGACCATCGAGTAAAGTAATCAGTGGCTGTCACAATATACTTGTGCTGTTGTGAGGATGGAGGGTTAATAGGACCTATGATATCAAGGCCCCATTGCTGGAAAGGAGAATCGACTGAAACGGGTTGCAGGGGGAAGGCTGGTTTTTGCAACCGCCCTGATGCTTTCTGACAAATGATACATTTATGACACAAGGCATGGGCGTCCCTAAAAAGCGTGGGCCAGTAGTAGCCGGCTCTTAAAAACTTATGAGCAGTGGTATCGCCACCGAAGTGACCACCAGCTTCTCCTTCATGCAACTCAAGCAAGACTTTTTCTGCTTCGTCCTTTTCAAGACAACGCATCAGTACGCCATCAAAGTTCTGATGAAACAGTATACTGTTAAGTAGATGACAGGAGGAGGACTTTAGTATCAACGCTCTTCTTTTGGCGGGGTCAAGGTGACGGGGTGTTGATCCATGTTCAAGACAGAATCTAATATCGTCGTACCAGGGACTAACGAGGTTTTGCGCACAACAAATCAAACTTTGCTCGCGTTTTTCTAGGTTCGACGTATCACTATCTTCTTGTTGTCCTATTTCTGAATCAACAACCAATTTACACAACCCTTGGCCTCTCACAATCTATGCTGGGGTGATTTCTAAGTCATACTCCTGCAAGGAGGTGACCCAGTTGGCTCTCTTCTCTCCTAACTCTTTATGCACTAACAAATTCCTTACGGCAGGGTAGGGGACAATGACCTTTGTCCTTGACTTCAAAAGATAGGACCGAAAATGCTTAACTGCTTTGAAAACAACGTAGGCTTGACAATCGACCGCTGGGTAGTTAAGTTCAGCACCTTTGAAAGCAGATCTCATAAAGGCGATGGGTACTTCGTTGTTTTCGAAATTCTTTTGAGTTAGGACTGTGGCATAGGAATGATCAGAGGCAAAAGTATAGAGTGTAAAATCTTGGGAGAAGTCAGGGCTCATGAGATATGGAGTGTCTATTATGGCCTTCTTTATGGCCTTGAAAGCTTGGTTTTCTGTGGGTCCCCAGTGATATTGGGTGTCTTTCTTAATCAGGTTCTGTAGAGGCCTGACCATTTCGGAGAAACTGGGGACAAATCTTCTCACGAAATTAATCTTGCCTAGGAAAGACTGCATGGATTTTTTGGAGGTAGGTGGGGGGGAGTTTAGCGATGACTTGAGTCCTCTCGGGGTCAATAATCATCCCATCACTAGACACAATGAATCCTAGTAATTTACCCTGTTGTACTGCAAAGATGGACTTCTTGGGGTTCAAGGAGATGTCGTATTTACGACATCGTAGCGGAACGGCTCGTAAGTGGTCTAGATGATCGTCTTTGTTTTTTGAATACACGGTCACATCATCTAAGTAGACTACTACAGAGTGATTGATTAAGCCTCTAAAAGCAATTTCCATTGCTCTTTGAAAGGTAGCACCGGCATTAATCAATCCAAAAGGCATTTTTCAATAAGCATAAGTGCCCCACGGGGTACGGAAGGTAGTTTTTAGTTGGTCTGGCGGAGACATTAGGACTTGGTTGTATCCAGAGAAACCATCCAATAAGGATAGTCTCTCGGAACCAGATACCTGTTGTAGGATTTGTTCCATGGGAGGGACAGGATAATTATCTTTGTTAGATGCTTTGTTGAGGTTTCAGAAATCGACACAAAGTCAAATTTCCCCGTTTTTCTTCCGAACTGGGACGAGGTTGGATACCCATTAAGTGTGCCTAACAGGAAAAATTATTTTAGCACTTAGGAGTTTATTCAATTCTTTTTGAACAGTCGGCTCTAGTTTAGGATGCATTTTCCTCAGTTTCTGTTGGAAGGGTAAGGTTTGGGGCTTCATCGGGATGACATGCTGTATAATATTAGGATCGAACGTTTTAAGATCATCGTAAGTCCATGCAAAGACATCCTTGAATTCTTTAAATAATTTCACAAAAGCAGCTTTTTCTTGTTTAGAACATCCCAAGCCTAGATTGATACACTGAGGATTGTCACTAGTCCCTAAATTGACTTTTTCATAAGACAAAGAGGAACTATTGGTTTTACAATTGACCGTCTTTTTAAATTTATCTTCAAAATCATAAAACTTTTCTAGTCTAACAGATTTGGGTATGGAATTTACCATGTCCGATAGAGCTTCAGGATATTTCGGATTAGGTATTACCGTAAATTCGTGCAAATTGTCGTCGTGCGTTCGTTCATCTATCATCGAACCTTGAAAGGTTTCTTCCATGTGCAGAAAGTTAATGATCTACTGATCATCGTCAAATATTCTCCAGTTTGTAATATTGTCAGGAACATATGGTCGAAACAATAGCTCCACGGAGAATGCATTTGGAGATAAGCCTTCTGCAGGGAGAAGTTTAGAGGCTACATTAGCTAGTAGATCTGCTTCAGTATTATTTAGCCTAGGAATGGAATTTATATTGAAAGCAGAAAATTTATTCATTAAACTCCATACCTCAACCTGGTAACTTTTGAGATGAGGGGAAAGACAGTGTATGGAATCTCTTACCTGTCTGACCACTATTTTAGAGTCACCAAATACAACCAGGTTTTGAATGTGCATGTCCAAGGCTTTTCTGAGACCTTGCAGTAAAGCCTCATATTCTGCAATATTGTTAATACATTCATTAATACATTCAAATTCTAGTCTACAAGCCATTAATGTGTTATTACCTGCCAGATCGATAATGATACAGCCTGCACCAGCTCCTTCCTTAGACTTAGAACTATCGAAATATAGAGACCAAATTTGATTTCCATCGAGCTCATGAGACTGTTGCATAGAAGTTGTTGGTTGCACAAATGCTATGATCTCGGACTGTTGTTCGGGATTGATGATAGGTGAAACTTCAGCCATGAAATTTCCGAAGAAGGTGTCCATCCCTTGGACTTCAGGTGAATCAGCAGGAGGTGTGTATGGTTCATTAGGGTCGTTCAAATCCGTGACCGTGAACTTGAGGTAACGCTCACGATTCACCCTGATCTTGTTGGGATTACCATTTTCTAGCATCCATAAGTGGGACCAGTCTGTTGCGAAGTAACCATGTAGCTACTCCGACCAGTCCCTGCTCAAAAACAGACCATACACTTCTGGAATATCCACCACAATTATATCAATAACCTGATGAACCTTTGGGTTAGACGATAATCTAATCAATACATTTTTCAGTTCACCTATAACTTTAACATCTGTTCGATCAAGTTGTATAATTTTTAAGGAAGATGGTTCTACTTCATCGTTAATCTTTTGGCAGACAAACCAAGGCATCACATTGGATGATGCTCCTGAGTCAACCATACAATTATGCACATTTCTGTTGAAAATCTCTAAAGTTAAAAGAAACGGAGGTACATTCTTGTGAGTACTTAAAGTAGTAGCTTGTGGTTTCTTACTCGCAGTTTCTAATGATACTTTATCTACATTATTCACATTATTTACATTGTTATTTACAGGAGTTACAGGAAGGCTTCCTTTGTCTTGAGGATCAAGATTGTTTTTAGTGGAAGTCTTCTGCGGAACTTTTCTTTGCACAACCTTGTTACCATTTGAGTTACCATTCTTGCCATTTTCTGAAATATTTTGCAACATCTTCTATAACAAAAACGAAAACTTCAACAACTCATAAATAGAAATGTTAGCCCTTAATTTTTTAAGATCTTCAACAACATCATAATCTAATTTAGGGATGACATTACTCTGTTTAGTTTCTGCTGATTTAGATGGCTTTGGGGGTGAAGTTGTAGTGTTCTCGGTAGAAGGCTTGTTGGCTGTCTTACTCCTAGTGTTATAAGGGTGAATAGTCTCGAAGTTAGCTTGAAAGATGTTGTCCGAGAAATGTCCAAAGATGTTTGGAGAAGACTCTTCTTCTTGAACTGTCTCTGGTTCAAATTCCTCCTGAGGAATATCAGGGGGCATCAAGTTATCTTTGGCTTCTAGAATTGTTTGAAGAGCACATTGCAGACTTTCTAGATTAAGGCCCTCGGTGGTTGAATTAGGTCGGTTGGTAGGAAAAGGTTTTCGGAAAGGAGTTTTGTAGGGTCCTTTACTCAAGGAAGCTTCTTCAGTTGACCTTTTTAAATCTACAACTTGATTAGACAACTTTTGAACAACTTTAGTTAAATTTTCCAAATCAGAGTTTTCAGGTTGTGTTTTGCTTTGTGTGGGTCTGGGGAGAATTTCATTCTTCTTTTTGGAAGAAGAACTAGTCTCAGTTTCGTTGCTAGAAGAGTCCTTAAGACTAAGTATGTCTTTTTCAATATGGGTAGCCTCCTCGAAGGCTTCTAACAAGATGGCCTTTTTAGATCTTTTGATGCAGGAGCATCTCTCCATGCCAGCCAGTCAGCCACGTCAGCGCGCACTCATGCAGGGCTGAAAGGGAGGCGCAGCCTCATTTTGAATTTAAATTGAATGTAAATAAATGTCTTAGGCTGGTGAGCCATGAATGCCATGCCTTTGCGCATGCTGTAGATAAGATAGGCATTTATTATAGATCGGCTGAGATCTAGTTCTGGATAGCAGACTAGACATTCCATTGATGGTAAATCAATAGGGTAGGTAAATCCTGGAGGGAAGCGCTCGATTGAGCAGCCTCATGTAAAAAGAGATTTTGGAGATCTCATTAGAGAGAGCGTGGTAGTAGAATCTGCAGGTAGAGCAGAGGAGCCAAGGGAGAGCTCGGGACCACCTTGTAAAATATACATGCATTTGCCATTATTAATACAGAGCAGTTTTTCCTGCATTTTCTGTCATTATATGCATGTCTGTATGTGTGTGTTCAATATATGATGCAATTGTGTATTGTTATCATGTAATTGCAGGGAGTGTGTTGATTTCAGGTTCGAGAGGTCTCTGAGGTTTCATGCCATGAGGGCGTGACAGAGTGTTGAGACTCTGAATACCAGTGCACAGGAGGATGCACTTCTGAATTCGTGAGGAGTCAGACGGAGACGTGCTGAGGGCACAGGTCTGAAGTCATCACCTTATACAGAAGAAGGACTTTTGAGGTTACTGAACACCTTAAGAGGCAAGGCTGTGTAGCTGAGACACAGTTGCAAACGGAATCACTGAGGATTCTATGAGAGGCTCTGCCAAGAGGGCATTGAGCGTGTATACAGTGGTGTACAGAGAGAAAGAACTCTACTGTGAGTTCTTAAGGGAATACCAGAATCACTGAGGATTCTGAGAGGCTCTGCCAGGAGGGCATTGAGCAGGTGCAAAAGGTGCATAGGAACCCAGAACTACTGAATGTTCTATGGGAGCAGAGACTCTGCCAGGAGGGCGTCGAGGAAGGTTGTAGACAGACACGAGGAGGAAGGAACTCATTGAGTTCTATCATCTGAAGGAAGCAGAGTCCACTGACGGACCTATATTGGGTTGCTGAATACCCAGAAAGACTCAGCATGGGGGTTGCTTGAGTAAGGAGCCAGGAAGGCGTCGATATTGATCATCTGAGGGAAAGGAAGAGAAAATCCCTCAAGGGGGTCTGAGTGTTTGTGGAAGCTCAGGATAGATAGCGCTTTGCGCGCGAAGACTCTGCAGGAGTGCAGGAGCCAAAGAATACCGTGAGGATTCAAAGGGTAGAAGCTCTGGAAGGATAGCATTTTCATACGCACAGGCGAGACATCAAGTTGAGGAGTTCGCGCAAGAGGAAGGAAGACAAAGGTGGAGGCCTTTGAGACTTGGAAATTCTTCCAAGCATAGGAAGGAAGGAAGGGTAGAAGCTCAGGAGGGATAGTTCCTTCTTGTTACAGTGGGGACAGACCTAGGAGGAGTTTCGAACAGAGGAAAGCTTGGAACGGGGAGAAATCTCCAAGGAGAAGAATCGACGGTCAGAGTTCAGCGGAGGAGAATTGCGAAACCCCGCGGACCGTTCGATCTCATTAAACCTGCGTGGGAGTTAAACCATAGGTGCAGGCGCGGAGAATTAAATTCCATCGAACTTCGGGGTTTCGGCATTCGGAGGATGTTGAGGTGAGAGTTCTACACCTCGAGAAATCACGAGTTGCGATTCCCTGAATCGATCTTACCCATTGATCGGAGAGGGGACACGTGGCGCAGGATCCCTAAGGATCGGGGTTCGGCGTTCGGCGTTTCCCGGAGGCAAGAGTTCAACCTCTTTGAAACCGCGACCGGCGATTTCTCGAATCGATCGGAGTCGTCGATCATAGCGGGGACACGTGGCGCAGGATCCTGAGGAGTCGGGATTCGGGGTTTTACTTGTAAAGACTGTGGTCTTGTGCATCAAGAGACGCGAATTCCCGAATCGCAATTTCCCGACAGCATGAGGGGGAGACAGGTGTCAAGATGTAGGCCTTACCCAGAGGTGTTGACAGGTGTCATCGGACTTCGGGGTTTCGACGTTCAGTGTTTCGGGGTTTTCGACCACAAAGAAACTTGCATCGTGGATCCACGATCCGTGAAGTCCCGAAGAGGACGTGGCAGTGTGGGACCCCAGGTACTAGTGGAAGACAGGTGGTGCAATCTCGGAGAATCGGCACCTCGGCACTCGGGGTTTGAAATACGGGGTGTTGACATCGCAAAGGGCGATTTCCTAATAGTGCAAGTGGAGGATAGGTGTCAGGGCGTTAAGCCATATGAGGAGGCGTTGACAAGTGGCGTCAGCTCGGAGTTCGGGGATCGGAGATTTGGAGGGCGAGTGAATCGCAGTATCAAATTCGTCGATTTCCCGATAGGGAAATTCTCGAAATCCGAAAGCATTGACCCGTTGACCATCGGGGATCGGGGTTTTGTATTGCATGTGAATGGGGATCAAGTGAGTCGCGAATTCCCGAGTCGCGATATCCCGATTTTCGAAGGAGGGGAGATTGTCGTGGGGTTATGGTGGGTGACCCGTGACTCCCGAGGGGAGTTGGAAGAGCTCAGACTCTTCGGGCCCATGGATGAAGAAGGTCCTGGTGGGAGCGGTTGCTCGCTGAGGGGAAGACTTGCGTCATCTTTTAACCCAAATAGCTATACTTTGATGTAGAGCTTTAGTGTAGTAAGCTATTACAAGACTCTCGGCAGGCATAGAATCTGCAGGGATTTGATTTTTAAGCGTTAAGAATCTTTGATTAAAATCTTTAACTTTTTCTTTCAGGTTCATCTTTAAGCTCGAAAGGTCCATGACCAGGACTTCCGGAGGTTTACCATCTCCGAATTTTTCCAAAAAGCATGACTCAAACTTTTCCCAAGACACGGTTGTATGGGGCTGTTGGGAAAAGTACCATGTGGATGCATTACCCTCAAAAGTATAAGGGAACAACCTACAGACAACGTCTTCATGTTCAACATTACGGAGTCTGATGGCTAACATAAATTTTTTGATATGATCTTCAGCTATCTGTTTTGAATCGGGATCAAACTTAGGAAGCCATTTCTCCGGGTGCTTAGGTAAAGGGTGTTGGTCTCCAGGTACAACTACAACATCCTGGTCCAACCAGGGTCTAGTAGGGTTGTTTTGATTTGCCATAGGGGAATTGGGTGTGGAAGGCTGGGAAGGTGGATTGCCTTCGTCAGAAGAGGAATCTCCTCTGGAAGAGGAAGGAGATGAGGGAGGTGGTGAAGGAGGTATCTCAGATCCTCCTGCAACAGGATTTGTGTTTGGATCTGTAGGATTCACAGTGAGGTTAATATCACCTAACTGTTCTCTGATATCAGAGAAGTCTAAAGGTTGACCCCAAGGATGGTTTGGTTGCCTAAGACTAGCTAAGGAACTATGTGTTTTGATAAGAGATTGACGAACAATCTCTTGGATATCACCACCTGTAGGATTAGGGGTTGTTGGCTCAACTGTGATCTGTGGATCGTCGGTTGAAGTAGTTGTTGTTTGAGGGGGAATATTATCTTGTGAACGGCTTCTAGTCACTATAGGTGTGTGATTAGGTGGAGGAGGAGTCTTGCGACCACCTCATGCCATTAATTAAGTTCAGGCCCTCCTTCTAGTGCCATTTGTTGACGGGCGAAATTGTCCGTCCGTCAATTGAGAGAGTGGAACTAGTCCGGGGTTGTCTAAATAACCCAAGCCGTTTGGAATGAACCACCCTGACGGGTTTAACGGCTCCGTTGGCCGCTCTAAAGTCCTAAGAAAACCAAAGAGAAAACTAATCTAAACTAACTAATCTAACTAAAACAAATAAAAC
>ML778763.1:460864-472566 GCA_009831015.1 Picea engelmannii
CATCAAATCCATTGCAATTTCGAATTCATCTGCAATAGACCAAAAATATCAAGTTAGAAAGATATTTCATTAACAAAACAATAAAAATCTAACCTTACAGACTTAGCTACAGAATCATCTGATTCTGTAGCTAGTCAAAAATAACATACAGGACCAGATTGAAATCAAATGAAATCTTTTTTTTAAAAGAAACAAATACAAATTTTCTTTTAATAAACATTAAAAACGAATCACTAATGACTCACATGATTTTATCATTTAAATTAAACAAAATCAAAAGTGATTCAATCGAAACAGGGATAAGAATACTCTGTTTTCCTTTTACCATAAAACATGGTCAAACCGTAACAAAATTGTTCCATATCAAATGAAATTAATGGTGAGTTATATCGTATGAGATACGATCTAATCCAACACAATCATAATCCATTTGTTATGGCTATAACAATGTAGCATAAGATTCATGTTGTTTTAATTAAATAGAAAGATGGGACGACTGTTACGATTATGGGTAAATAAAACATCAACCAAAATTCGCCATAGATTTCGATCACTGACCGTTACACAGTCAACAGACAGGATCAAATAGTGACCACAACCATCATCAGATCGACAGAAGTGGTAATCGTAAACTGGGCAACAACCGAAGCAAATCGTGACTGAGTTAAATATAGAAACAAATCGTGATTCTGGGTATAGTCACTTTCCTTCCTCAAATCAAATTTAAACAACATATCCATTGCAATATGAATCGAACTGATAACATGGTGGAGTAAACCAACGCGAATCAACCGACTGGGTATAACTGTTATGATTTGTATCTATTCACGATTTGGGTGCATATAAAACAGAATCATTTTAAACATAATCCAAACTGTATTCGTGCTTGGTCAAAAGTCATATGTACACAAAACCGTAATAGTTAACCATATCACAATTGTCACCATACATATCATATACATTGTAACGAAATCAAAATGAAATGTGATTGTGTTCAGAATCGAATATGAGAAACAACTTGTGTTTTTAATAGATACCAACGACTTCAATTAACAGCAGAGCATCCAAATTAAGCTAAATCAAACCAATCCAATCCATACCACGATCAATCAAATCGAAGGAGATCCAATCAAAGCTAAACTGGGAAAACGAAATTCGATTTATCAAAACATAACTATGTACATAATGCATATAATGTGACAGAGCCAATTCATGCTGTAAACATAGCTATTTGAAAGAATTTGAATTCGTTATATAAACAAGTGATAGAACATACCAGTGAGGCTGCTCAAATTATGCCAATTTTGAATGCACGACCGATGTAGCTGACTCCACATTTTTAAACAAAATAGAGCCTGTCGTCCTCTGTTTCTTATCAGTGTCTGGCAATTTGGCCTTTTGACTGGTTAGCCGTGAAACTTGGTCCTCCAAAGAATGAATTCTGGACTGTAGCATTGGCACATCAAGATAATACCTTTCTAACCATGAGCTACATTGATCACAGGATGGCACTGTAGCAGGAGAGGGTTTTGACGAATCACCGGGGTGTCACAAGGCAGTTTAATGCCTGGGTAATTAGGGTCATTTTGCAAGCAAGGTGGTAGGTTTGTCACAAAGTCATATGAGGTTTTGGCACACAGACCTTCCGAATAGGGATACTCACTAGCCAAGAAACGCTCCACTTCTGAGTCGGAGTCTTCACTGACCATGATAGGGTCAGGATTGACAGGAGGTTTCAGCTTGTTCCATGCCATTCGAGAAATTAGATGGGCATTCTTTTTGCCTTTGGAATTTGCAGTAGGTTTGGCTTTAGGCCTTTTAGCCACAGGCTTAACAGTTTCGGCATCCTTGGTCACAGAGTGGGGTAGGTCGATAGGTGAGTCGGGTAAGGGTTTAGGTAATAGAACACTGTAGAGTACCGGGGGTACAGACTTGCCCTCACTCACCACAGGTTTGTCAACTTGTGGTGGGTTTGAATCCTCAAAGTTATTGCGAGTAAGGAAATCGTTCCAACAGTCCCCGTGTAACCCCAAATGACAGATGACAATAATTTTAACCAGCCCATACTGAAAAAGGCTGCTATCAGCCTAGTTCCTTTTGTTTCTCTTAGACATTTTAAACATGCTTCTATGCAATTAATAAGGCATATTAAGCTCATAGCCCATGAAAACCATAAGAAAACGAAGGTGGTGCAAGAAAACAAAACCACACCGACCCTCGTAGGTGATAAATTGTTTGACAATCATCAGCAAATCATGCCAATGTTGCTTGAGCATATTCGCGGGCAAACCTTTGTCACAGGAGCTAACCTTACGCGACTGGAAGAGCAGTGTCCAAGGGACCTCTTCCACCTTACAGTTCTTGGACCATCGTTGTCCAGTGACAGGCAAAGCCGTAGCTAAACTGAGAAATTGCTCATCAATTTCCAATTGAACATCCCTGACCTTGGCTCGACAGCCATCAAAGGTCAATGCGAATTATCGAGCAACGCAGAGGTTAAAACCATCAAAATTTTGTATGAACGGGAGCCATCCAAATTCCTCAAGGTCACTGTAGGCAGTGTCGAACATCAACAGAGCCTGGCAGCCATTTGGTTCAGCCCTCATGACTGGAGCCATGGTGTGGGCACATGGTAAGGGTTTGGGTGAATACACTAATGCGTAGAAGCAGAGGTGGGCGGTGTAACAACAATGAAGGATCAAAGGGGGAGCATTAATGTGCGCATGCGGGGGTGGTGGAATCACTTACCACCATGCATAATAGTAATGGCAAAGTACAACCTTCGTTCAATCAATCATATCATAATTCAAACCATATTATTCGGCCAACCCACGAATCAAATGGTGAATGATATACCAATGCGCCATTGTATTATTTCAAACCATGAATGTTCAATGCGAAATCAAACCCAAATGTTAACCATGCTCTTATTGCACAAATGTTTAATCAAACGTTTATAAAACATTGCGACAATTGATTTCATAAAATCGACAAGCCAAGAGCTTATAATAATAAGGATCAAATCATATAAAAAAAAAAATCAACCATGACCCCTATAGAATCAAGTATAACCCATAAATTTACATGCTCAATGCCTTACCAATTAAACAAAAATCAAGTTGCGCAATCAAAGTAAGAATAGGCAAATAGGCATAGTTTGACAAATCATTCCAGCCACTTAATAATAAACCAAAGGTAAGTGCTATTCAGAATATCAATGAGAAGATCATGACAGTTCAAATAATGATAGAGGAGTTTTCATGCTTACAATCGTGAAAACTAAATGGAGACCAATTTGCAAGTGTCGCATGAAATGAAAATATCGTCTATTTGCAAAATGCGACGATAATTTGAAGTTCAGGAGACATAGGTGTAGGCAGCTTATAAGGCAATGGAAAAAATTGAATTGGCTGCCAACACAACTTCATGCACTCACCCTCATTTATGGGGACTTTAAAAAGTGGAGTACATGGCTTAGGAGGTTCATTGGAGTCATTGGAGGCTTGTAGGAAGAGCATTGGACACACCTCGTAGAGCTCCCTTTCATTTGGAGACTTGCTTGTGGACAAAATCACCTTTGATCTTAACATGTGCGCCCTTGGAGTGTAGCACTCCACATGTGTCTTTGTAGGTTTCTTGTAAGGGAATAGGCCCACATATTTATCATTGGTCTCCCTTACCTCTCATATATATAGAGGAAGGAGATATTCCTTTCACATTCAGTCATTCTTATCACTTTCATGTTAAAGATGTGACTAGGGGGAGAAGACTAGTCTTCATCTCTCTTCTACTTCTTTTTTACTCTCTCTCTTTCTCTTTTTTGGAGTTTCTAGAGTTTCTTGGAGCTTCTTGGAACATATTGAATATGAGGGTTCGTGTTTCATCCCTTGAAGACTTTATTAGGGATTTAAGATGAAACCCTAGGTTTCACTTGTTGAAGTGAAGAAAAAGAGGAGACTTTTTTCATTGGAGGATATGCATGTGTGATGCATGCTTGTTGGAGCTCCTTGGTGCAAGATAGGGTTTTCATTGGTTTTCCTAACTATGATTTTGGAGAGCTAGAAGATTGTACTAGCCTTGTGATAAGGTTATCGTATGTAGATGAACTTCATTATTATGCACATTAATGAAGCTTTTAGCGATCCAATACTTGTGTAATTGCATTTTTTATTTTCAATTATCCATTTGTTCATAGTTTTGTAACTTCCAGTAGTTATATGTCTTTATAATTTGACATAATTTATTGCTAAATATGTTAAGTTTGGCATTTATGTTGAATAAGATAGGGAAGATTTGTTTCTATATTTATGAATTTTTTTTCTTCAGATTTATCATATTCATGTTAATATTGTCATAGAGGGATGAAACTTAACAACACATTTTCATATCTTATCTCTTGAAACACCTACGAGATTGGGGTTGTTAATAGTTGAAATATTTCATGTTGTTGTTGTTTTTTTGTTTATATTTAATAATATTCCTAAGGCTGATAATTCAGAGCATTATGATCGAGGAAACCTCTACTTTAGACATAAATTTTGTTTTTCATTAATTTTCCTATTTTTATAAATTTCTACAAATCCTTTACAATGGAATAATACACCTCACACCACACACCTTAATCCTTCATAGCTAGAAATTATGCAAAAACCCTTTCTCCCAACAAAAAGTAGTTTCCAACAAATAGAGGGTCCCTACCTCCTCTCATCCTTCTAGTTCTTCACAAGTAGGGGACCCATAATTTCTAAATATTTACATGAACATAACATATATTTGCCTTTAGACATGTAACTAAGAATGTGGCATGCTCAAGCCTTTGTTTGCTGAACATGATGGTGCTCAATCATCAATGCATAATACCTTTCAAATCAATGAATAGTACCTTACAAATCCCTTCACCTAATGACAACCCTACACCTCATGTATCAAAGACATTTTTATGTTGTATTACACATAATCCACATGCAATCATTTCACTTACCTATAGTATCGTTGATGAATTGTCGAGTCACCCACCACCATGTGAGCATCCAATGTTTTCCAAAACTATCCCTCCTTACCATGAGAGTCCTTATCATGAGCCTTGGACATAAACGATCTCTTAGAGTCATGCTTAGTAACCTTTTACATAAACAAATTTGTTCCAATAACATCTTACTTAGTTACATTTCAGATTTCTGCCAATAACCTCTCCCTTGGTTACATTTCAGATTATATCCATCGTGATCAATAACCTTATCACACATCATTATATTATTGATGAAGACACATATACCTACATCATGTCCACCATCATCTTACATGCAATGTTAATAAACCAAAATATTACATCATTGTATTATTGATGAATATACATATACCTACATCATGTCCACCATCATGTTACATGCAATGTTAATAAACTAAAATATTAGAATTAAAGATTATTCTCTTTCATGATTAACATATCAAGGGTGACCATGAAGGTACACTAGATCCAAAATAAAGTTTCCAAATACTTGTCAAATAAAGGATATGATCCAAATTCAATGTTTATCCAAATAAATAAATACCAAAAAGATGTTAATTTGGCACTCTGGCCATCATCCATGTTAAGTATTTCACAATGAAGATTTCAAATTAATCCATTCTCACTCATTCTCAAGTTTTTTTAATTGGATGGCTTATTTTATGGTAAATCCTGGCGCAAGATCAGTTGTTGGAATAGAACAATCTTGATGGAGTCTTTGATGGCTACAATAATATTTTTTTCTTCTTTTGTCTATAAAATTATAGGACGGGAAGAACTCATTGTTTTCTTTCTCCACTTCTTTCCACACCACAAATGAATAAATTACAATAATTAGCTAATTACAAGCATAATGGAGATTGGGAAATGAATTGAAACGAAATATGGATTTAAATTCAATTGTTGTGAATGCAGGGATTAATTATAATCAAATATGTAACTGTGATGGTTGGATCTACATCTGCACATTGGATTGAGTTGAATGTTTGTTAGCAGCCACGCAATTGTTAGACCTGTTACAAACCATAACTGCTCTTTCCCTAGCCATCTGCATTTGCATGATAGCTGGAGCCGAGTGTTCTTGAGCAACTAAGCGATTTTCTAGACCTTATACCTCTCGTTGGTTATAAATGGTATACTCATCTTCTTCGTTGGGGAGATGAGGTGAAATATTAAATGTTAGCCAATTGATCCCTCTCGGTTGTATATGAATTAAAAATGGTATACTCCTCAGCGTATGTGAATGAAGAATGGTATACTCCTCAGCTGTATGTGAATGAGGTGAAAAACATGGTATCTCCCTAGTTAATTAAAACGCCAACATCCGTCCATGGAACGCTTCAAACCCATAAAAACATGGCCAAATATGAGACTAGTGGAAATGATATGTGAGGTACTGAGGCACGAGGTAGTGTTTTTTAATCACCCAAACGTGGCAATAAGTTAGATAGGAAGTAATTTCTTAATATGATTAAGTAAATGTGAAAAAGTAAACAATGTTAATCGATGCATTCATAAATGCAAGGAAGTTATGATCGCATAATTCTTTAACCGTTTGCTCTTTGAAGGAATCGTCTAAAGGCGATGGCGATGACTAGGGTTTGGTTTGGCTGTAATGGAAGGCGATTAAGGTTTGATCCTGGTTGGGATCTACGAGCACTTCCTATGCTCTGGATCATGGTTGGGATCGGAACCAACTTTAGCTGAGTGGATGTGGCATAGGAGTAGGTCGTAGGTTTGGCTTTTATTGAAGGGAATATAGACTAGAATAGGGTTTTAATTTCTCTTGTGGCTGACCTGTTTACAGGAGGGGGGATGTCATGTGATGTGGCAGTACTTCTAGACCGACTGGCACATAATCAATGGTGGAGTCAGGGAGGAATCCTACAATCTGATGATGTGTATAGAGACGAACTACGGAGGTATAGACAATTGAAAGTACAGGCTGACGAGAGGGGTGGTAAATTCGAGGATGAAGTGGAGGTTCGAAATATGAAAGGGACAATTGGCGAATTATCTAGTGGGGTTACAGCTGGTGGATTTAAGGAAGTCTTTAATGTTAGTTTAGCTCAGGAAGCAAATAGGGGTGTAGCATGGGGAGATACGTCATCAAACTTACCTTTGGTTAGTTCGCTGAAGGAGTTGGAGGGAAGCCAACATAGCAAGGATGTAGTGGTTGGTAAGGGAAGGCAGAATTTCGTAGGGAGTAAATCAGGGGGTTCGAATTTTGTAGGAGGGTGTTCACAAGGTAGATCTGGGATGGATATGAGTGAGGAAGAGGAGTGGAAGCAAAGGGAGGATAAGCCTTTGCGGGGAGTGGTGGAGGAAATTAGGAGGGAGGTTTCTACGTCGAATGAAGCGGCTATCAACACTGGTAAGGAGGGTTTCCATAAAACATATGCAAAGGTGTGGAGAGTAAAGAAGATTAAGCCAAGGGTTACACTTGGCAGGGACATAGTGATGCAGGAAGTAAGCATGCTTTCTGCGCGGGGGCTTGTAGGAAGGTTTGGATACAAGGCATTGGGGGCTCAGGAAATACACAGATGGGTGGAGGTTAAATGGAATCCTGTGTTGGGATACCTACCTGAAGTATTTATCTTGACTAGAGGGTGGTTCTGTTTCGTATTTAAAACCCCGGAGGATACAAAGAAGATTCTAAAATGGGTTCTGTTGGTGAATGAACGAAGCCTCATGCTAAATAAATGTCATTGTGTGTTCAATCTGGAGAAGGAGGTCTTTCTATTTATAAACTTGTGGGTCTTACTGCCCAGTTGGCCGCTCACACTGTGGAATTTGGAGGCACTAAAGGAAACTGGTAATGCGATAGGGAAATTCTTATTTGCTGACCCTAAACTATTGTCTGGGTCCGACAGACGTATGGGAAAAATGTTAGTGGAAGTTGATATGTATGAAGGCTTATCGACTGAGTTAGAAGTTGAGTGGCACGGTACAATGGTTATGCAACGACTGGATTATATGGGGGTGTCGTTTAGGTGCACAGTGTGTAAGAAGATGGGCCATTTACGACACCAATGTTGGGGGGAGAGCAAGAAAGCGGCCCTAGGCTCTATTGAAGTTTTTGACGACACAAAATTAGTTGATTTGGCTTTTCCCACAGAAGTATGGAATAAATTCAAATTTTCTCTGGCGGTGCACTGCGACTTCACTTCGGGTAAGCAAAACCAATTATATCCAAGTTTTATTTCCATTCCTTCTGTCAGTTATGAGGATGGTAAGAACTCTGTAGGAGAGGATTCATTAAAGACTTGTTGTGTCTCATTTGAGGGGTCTAGTTTGGGTCTTATTCATGTTTGTGAGGAACCTACTATGGTGTTTTCGAAGGCTAGTGAGGTAGGTTCACATGTTTTATATACTGAAGGGGTGAAGGGTTTAGTGAGGGTTTAGGGAGATAAGGTAGCTTTATGCTCTGTGAGTGGGGGGTATGATACTCATATTGTTGAAGATGATAGCCTGCAGGA
Organism: Picea engelmannii; assembly: GCA_009831015.1. Taxonomy (NCBI): domain Eukaryota; kingdom Viridiplantae; phylum Streptophyta; class Pinopsida; order Pinales; family Pinaceae; genus Picea; species Picea engelmannii. The sequence continues at coordinate 469,352 of ML778763.1, forward strand.
CCTGGCGGAGGCGGGTATATTACCTATCCGGGAAGGATTTGTCTTCCTTTGGGTGAGGGGTGTGATATTTCAGGAGGTAGCTTCTGTGAAGGATTGGATGCTGGATTTGATTTGAGGAGTGTACCTCAGGATGAATTAGCTCTCAGGGGGCCTAGTAAGGGATTCACTTTAGAATCTGTGGGATTGATTGTAGGGTCTGCAGGTATCGTAGGTGAACCAGATCAAAGTTTTTTCCCAGGAAGTAATTTGGTTGTTTTTTGTAATGTAGGGTTGGAGGAGGGGAAGTTGTCACTCCTTTTGAAGTCTCAGGAAGGTTTTTCTTCTAGGGGGGATGTAGTTTCTGTGAGGGATCAAAGAAATGTAGTTTAGGATGAGCCGATTGTACTATCTATGGTTGAAGAGACTATAGTAGATCTTGTACCAACCTATAGGGATATTCTCTCCAGGTCACCTTTGTGTATATTTGTTGGGGGGGAATTACTTCTGAAGTCGTTAGAGAAGAAGAATAAAGGTGGGATTACAAAGGAATCGACTACTAATAGATCGGTGGGTAAGGAATCATTGCTAAAAGGAGTTGGTCATGGAGGACTAGAGAAGGATTTCTCCCCTTTAAAGACTAGAAGTGTTAGGAAGTTAGGGATTGAGAAATTGATTTGTGATTCTCGTTGTACTACAATGGTTGATGGTCTGAGAGTGCTTAGAGCAAAAAAATCCCCGAAGAGAGTCAAAATATGATTATAGCCTCCCTAAATGTGAGAGGAGTGGGGGGAAGCTCCAAGTTCTTATCCCTAAAAAATTTCTTATAGTTAACAAAATCATATGTATTTCTTATATAGGAAACAATGGTTGGTGTGGAAAAAACAAGAGAACTATTTGCTAAATTACTGCCACACTGGTATTTTGTAGGGTGGATTCCACAAGACTCTTTGGTGGGATTTTTTCTGCATGGAACCCAAGGAAAGATGATTTTTCTGCTTACTTGATTCCTACAGAGATTCTGCTGGATGGACGTGTTAAATACCTTGATAGAAGTATGAAGTTGATTAAATGTTATGGTTCGTACTCTGATAGAGAGGTCTTTTGGGAGGCCATTAAAAGAGAAGGTTTATTTAAAGAACAAAATTTGATACTGGGGAGTGATATTAATTTCACAACCTCAATCAGAGAAGTTTGGGGAGCCCATGCTAGAGTAGATCCTTTACATCCTTACTTTAGTTAGTTGATACAAGATGAGGGGCTGGTAGATGTTGAACCATTAAAACTGCTACCTACTTGGAGAAATGGAAGAGAGGACAAGATTGTATTGCCAAGAGACTGGATCACTTTTTGATTTCTGAGTATCTCGCGATTTCAGGTTATAGGTATAGATTTGTGGTGTGTAATCTAACGATTTATGATCATTTTCCTGTGATTCTCCATATGGAAAAAGATAATAGAGAGGTTAGTAACCCCTTCAAATTTCATTCTATTTGGTTGGAAGAACCAGAATTTGTTAACTTTGTCAGATCCAATTGGGTTGGGCTATTGGGAGCAGAGACATTAAATCCTATGGATTCTTTGGTAAAAAAGATAAAGATACTTAAGTCTATGATGATTATATGGGGAAAAAAGAAAAAGCTTGTAGCTAAGGAAGAACTGGTAAAGCTGGAATTAGAGTTGGATATACTTTACTCAAATCATCCTGGAAGATTTGAGAAGGAGGAAGAAAAAGTGTTGATTCCTTAAAAAGAGTTGAGAAAACTGTTACTAATGAGACAGGAAGAGGAAACTTGGAGGCAAAAGAGTATACTAAATTGGTTGGCTTCAAGTGATAGAAATACAAAGTTCTGTCATGCTTATGCTAATTCCAGGAAACATATCAATGCAATATGGGAGATTTCCAAGGAGGATGGGACAATGATCTCTAGCAACAAAGGACTACAAAGGGAACCAATTGTTTTTTTCCAAAATATCTTCACGGCTCAACCTAATCTTGCCATATTTGAACAACTTGCAATATTAAGGAATTATCCAAGGATGTTTAAAGAGGAATATAGTCAAAGATTAACTGAACCTGTAACTTCAACAAAATTTGTGTCAATACTTAAAGGATTTAAAGTATCAAAAAGTCCTGGACCAAATGGTTGGTCGATAGAGTCTTTTCTGGCTTTCTATGACATTCTGGGAGATGATATATTGGAGATGGTTGGATATTCCATGAAGTATGGTAGGGTTTCTGGAGATTTGAATGCTAATTTTCTTGCTCTGATTCCTAAGAGTGAGAATCCAGGATATTTTTGGGAGTATAGACCTATAGCTCTATGTAACTTGGTGTATAAGATCATAACTAAAATTATTGCTAACATAATTAAATCCACTCTGTCCTTTGGTATATGAAAGGAACAATTTGGATTTCTTGAGGGAAGGAAAATCATTGATGCTATTGGCATTGTACATGAATCTTTACATAGCATTAAGGTTTAAAATATCAAATCTATGGTTCTTAAATTAGACATGATAAAGGCCTATGACAGAGTTGACTGGGGTTTCTTAAGAATTGTGTTGCTAAAGGTGGGAATGAGCTTCGAAGCCACTGACTGGATCATGGGGTGTGTGACTTCTACAAACTATGTTGTGTTGATCAATGGTAAGCCTACCAATTTCTTTAAAAGTTCAAGGGGATTAAGACAATGGTGTTCCTTATCTCCCTTACGTTTTCTTCTAGTTGTTGAAGGATTAAGCAGAGCCATAAAGGAGCAGGTAAGGGATAAGAAAATAGAAGGTATGCCTATGGAAAGGGGGGTATACATTACACATCGAATGTTTGTTGATGATATTATTCTGTTTAGAAATGGAAATTTTGTTGAGTGGCAGATGTTTAAGGAGATTCTGGAACTGTTCAGTAAAGAAACTGGTATGGATTTTAGCCCTCAGAAATCCTTGTTTCTAGAAGTTGGATGGACAACAGAGGATTTATCTTTGTTGAAGGAGATTCTGCCCTATGAAGTAAATTCATGTAACGACCCCTTCGTTATGTCTATGAATAGCGAAGTTCAATTTTTTTCTTTTTTTTTCTTTTTAACAAATAAGAATTTAACAACATCACCTAATTCATATCAATGCAAAAACACATGACATCATAACTAAGGTGACACATGATCAGAATATAAACAAACTCTACAATATCATTGTGGAACGAAATTGCAAACCATAATGCCAACCAATCTCATCATATT
>ML778763.1:483752-494249 GCA_009831015.1 Picea engelmannii
AAGGCCCCCGCCTTATTGCGCGCCCCTTAGAATCACGTGAGCGATTGTCGCAGTCTGCCCTCACGGCATCGTGGATCCCCTCGAACTAGGTAATCGTTAACCTACAGTTCGAATCGTGAGCGACTGTCGCAGTCTGCCCTCACAACATCGTGGGTCCTCTCGAACTAGGTAATCGTTAACCTGCATTTCGAGCCACGGCGGGAGGGCTAATAGGCTGTGGCAGGGCTGCTGACACACCTCTCCCTCAATCTCTCTGGAACTCGTGTGTGGCCCCTTTACTCCATATGTGAGTCTGGTCGGCAAACTATTGTCAGCCTGCATCATCAACCATCATGTCAGATCATGTCAACAACATATCATGAAATCAATAGCATATCATCAAAACCACACAATATCACTGTAAATGAAAACAACTCAAATAGCCCACTCCCTGACTCAATCCGGAGTCCAAGGGAGTTCCACCGATGCCTCTGCATCCTCAATGTCTGAAACCCTGCACACTCAACCAAACTGAGTCAATAGCACCTGTATATAGCAATAGTAAAACATCCTGTCATCAATCATGACGCATCATCATCAAGGTTAAGTGGTTCATCATCATAAAAATCCAGATCACTTGCAAGCAAGTGTCCTCAAAGAATAAGTTTTGTTAGTACGCTAGAGCGGGATGTTACAATTCAGTAGATGTTGGGTTTAAGTACCTTGGGTGTTTTTTAAAACCTAATTGTTATAATAGGGATGATTGGAATTGGTTGGTGAGAAATTTTGAAAAAAGGATTGCAAATTGGAGTCTAAGATGGTTAAGCTTAGGGGGAAGGGTTACACTTGTTAAAGAAGTACTTGAAAGTATTCATGTGCATTGGATTTCATTGGCCAAAATTCCAAAAAGTATACTAAATATTATCAGAAGGAGGATATTTAGCTTTATGTGGACTGACAAAAAGATAAAAGAAGGGATACATTTGATAAGTTGGGAAAAGATTGCAAAACCTAAAAAGTTGGGTGGGTGGGGTATAAAAAATATCTATGCTTTTGGAAAAGCCTTAGTAGCAAAAAGATTATGGAGGTGTCTTATGGTACCTGGTCTTTTGCATGAGGTAATACTCATAAAATATCTTAGGAATAAATAAGTGGTTGAGTGGCTCAGGGAAGGAAGTAGAAAGTGGTCTAGGGTTTCTAATATTTGGAGAGAATTCACCTCGTCTTTAACTATTATAACTGATTGGTTGGTCTGGAAGCCTGGTAATGGGAGGGATATCAAAATAGGATCTGACCCCTTGGTAGGGTCTCATACATATTTTCAATTATCAAGTAATCTTATTTTCTTACTGAAGGCTCAAGGATTAGAATTTCTTTCACAAGATGAGACTTTGGATTTGGAAAGTACAAGACACACAGGATGGATAAAGGAAGAGGTTTTAGGCTTGAAAGGAGAATTAAAAGAGGAATGGAATAACTATGTAAAGGGCTTAGCTAGTTCGGGGTTTGAGCTGACTAGTGACAAAGATTTATCACTGTGGTCCTGGGACACTAAAGGAGGCCATGTAAGTGCGAAAAAATCCTATGAAGTTCAAATGTTGGAGGATGTAGTGGATGGACCTTCTTTCTAGTATACTGATCTCTGGAATTGGTAGTTACCCTTAAAAGTTAAACTTTTTATGTGGCTATTGTTAGAACAAAAAAATCTTACATGGGAAAATTTAGTCAAAAGAGGTATTCTTGGGCCTGGCAGATGTGTTCTTTGTGGGAAAAGTGAGGAAACTGTGTGTCATCTTTTTGTGGATCGTAGCTTTACCAAAGATATTTGGTATACAATTCATAAGGATTTAAAACTTGAGAGTGTTTGGGAAGGAGGGCAGATTGTTGAATGCTTTCAAAAATGGAAAAGGATGAAGGATAATAGAATAGAAATTCCTTGTATTATCTATTGGGAGATTTGGAAACATAGGAATCTAGTTGTCTTTGAAGATAGGCCTCTTAATAGGTACATATTTTGTATTAGCATTATTCAGGATTTGGGAGAAACAAAAGTAGTTCATACTAATAAGGAAAGTAGGATTGGTAGACCTCCATTACTTAACTGGGATTTGGTTGTGGGTTTCTTTGATGGTGCTTCATAAGATAGGGATGATAAATGTGGAGCAAGAGCTGTATTAAAATGTCCAATGTTGGGAACTTACAAAATCAAGATGAATTGTGGTAGTGGTACTAATACCAGGGCTGAAATTTTAGCGTTGTGTTGTATTTTATTTTTTGCTTGCTACAAAAAGGTAACAAGGTTGCAGCTGGTAGGTGATTCAAAGGTCATTATAGACTGGTTTACTAATGAAAATAATCTCCAGGTGGTCTCCTTACTGTTGGGTATGTGTTATATTCTTTGCATGTGTGTGTGTGTGTGGGTGCGTCAGATACGACAACTGCGTCTGACGATCCCTTCACCTAGGGCTCTGCCGTGTGTGTCGGGCGCTTTCCTAGGGGGGTCCCAGGGGGGGGCAGGTATGCCCCCCCTGGTTACGAGCAGCGTTTGGCACCGGGCGGTAGCTCGGGGCAGCGCCCCCAGGTTACGCGCAGTGTTCGGCATCGGGCAGTAGCCCGGGGCCGAGGGGTTCGGGCCAACGCCCCAAAATTCTTTTTTTGGGCAGTTTTTGCTATTTTTAGCGGATTTTGCTATTTTTAGCTGATTTGTAAATTAATCCTGGATTAAGGGATTAGGGTTTTGGTATCTACAGAATACCTAAAAACATTGTATATATTGTATGGCGAATGGTGAAATTCGATATAATGAAAATAAGAAAGGTTTTCCCGGTTGAGGTTTTTCGGTAAAAATCTCTGTGTATTATGTGTATGAGCCATTGATTAATTTCTGTATTGCTTAGGAATCTATATGCATTGCTTTACTTTGCAGGTTTAAAACTTACACTTACAACCCTGGATGACGAAGATTAGAGAGCTAAGCATGAGATTTCTACAACTTAAAGCACATCATATATACAAAGGATATAACAAGAGAGTTGATCCACTTTCAAAAGCAACACTATTCCTTGAGGAGGATGGTATATACTATGCAATGGTTACTGAAGGACAGACAAAAATTATGATAGATTAGATATCAGCTAAATTACACAATTGCAAGGATAAATATACTGGTTCTATTTTGATTTGTGTATTGAAGATGTAATTTTTGAGGATATATAAGATAGAGCTTCCTAGCTCTAATGTTGGTAATATGTATTTATGAAAAACAGAGACTGTAATACAGTATCAAGTGATTTGATAGATCTAATCCTTTTTTACAATGATTGTAACATAACCTTTATATTATCTAATATAAGTCTTTTTCTTATTGAAAAAAAAAGTTATGAAAAATAAATATCATTCATTGATTTAAGTGTAAGACGAAGAATATGCCAACATCTTTTATTGTTGGCCATCACATTGAAATTTGTAATTAAAATATTCATTAAACCATCGATTCCAATAGGGGAGACACCTATCAGCTTAATAATGTTTTTAACTTTTTAAAGAATATTTTATTGAATAGAGGAGAGAGGGGAATTTTAAAGAATTAAACATATCAACGAAAGGCAAGACGTCTATAAATATTTCATTATCCATTAATTAACATGAGGGTGAATATTTCATTATCCATTAATTAACATGAGGGTGTGAAGTGTTAAGGTAATTTATGTTTGGGAAGATTGGAATTGGGAAAGAAAATTGTTATTGTTCTAATTTTAAGGTTTATTTTGATTGTATATTTATTTATTTAACTAATTTATGAATCCATAAAAAATAAAGCACGGTTAAAACCCTTAGACTATTCCTTTGAAAAGTACCTTCAATTATATTTACCAAAAACAATATTCTCGATGGAGAATTCAGAAATTTTGGAATATTTGACGGCAGGTAATACAATTGCAATGAAGTTAGTAAAAAGTGACATAAACTTTCATCAATATACAACACAACACATTTATCATAATTTAGCAACAAGTGGCCCTATTAACAAGAAAAATGCACACACAACTTTTAAACCCAAAATGTGGACTACATTGATTGAAAAGCAACTTCCACGAACCTTTGCAAAGATACATTTAGAAAAATAATTGTTACATTTAAATCACGAACCGTCATATTAAAATGGAGTAGGTTAATTCAGGAGCAATCTTCCCTCCTGAGTTCTGCTTTTCAGGCCAAAAAATGGGTTTGAATCCAACCAGATTTTCAGGGGTAGTTTGAGTTTTGCATGGATCAAAGTTCCATACGTTTCAGAACCTTATCCTAGGGGTTTTTCCCCATTTTAAACCAACCCAGATGTTCATAAAATTGATCAAAGTTCTAGATTGACAGGAAATTTAAAAACAAGTCATCGAAAAACCTGCCGAAAAAGTAACTCGGGAGAGAAGATTGCTCCCAAGTTAGCTCACTCCTATTAAAATTAAATAAAAGAATTTCTACGGCCCACATGTCGTACATTTTTAGGAATAGAAGAGGATTTCTTTAGAAGCTAAGTGAAAGAAATTTTAGGGAGATTCTACACATGGATTGCAGAGCCCAATGAATAAGGAAATGACGAGAATGATCCGAGGATACCAATCGAATACCGGTCCTGGGATAGAAACAATAAAGGGTTTTGGTCCGTGTTAAAGCATTTCAGCGATAATCGAGCATGTGACGTCTTTAGTGTACATATGCTTTGCTTGTTGGATTTGAAAGCAAAGGCCGACACACAGATTAAATAATTTAGCTGATCAAATACATGTGGCATCTTGACACAAATTTATTAAGCTCGAGCTCATCTTGAAGCACACAATATCATTTTTTTAAGTTTGATTGAGTGTAGGGCACTGATATATGAGATGTGAAGAAGAAGAAGAAGAAGAAATTTTAACGTCCACGAGGCTAACAATAGCCTATGGGACAGACTGCCTCATACACCGATTTCTGCATTTTAGTCCTTTTCTTGTTCAGCTTGATGATGAGATCTCCCACTTTCTCCACTGTCCCCTCGCTGAATAAATTATTCCAAGAGTTAGCTGTTAAGATACTTACATAACTGTCCTTGTTGTCTTTGAAAGCTTCACACTCTAAAATGAAATGTTTTTATGTTTCCACTTTTCTGGAGTTGCAGAACATACACACCCTTTCTTCCCAAGCTTCCTTTGGTCTTTTCCAACGCCCGGTTTCACAACAGATTCGATGAGAATTGGTTCTTAATTGGGAAATAAGAATTTTGGCTCTCCAAGATATATTGGCCCCTATGTACTCTTTTTGATGGTCGTTGTAAGTGGGCTTAAACTCTTCAATGTAATAATTTTTCTTTCTCCCTAGCCCTTTATCCCAGGATCATTTGTGGAACCTATCAATAAAAAAAGCCTTTATCTCTTTACTATTCCTAGGGCACCTGTTCAAGTGAATATCCCATTTACTAATCCATTTAATATTTTGTTGCATCCACATCTTCTTTCTTTTGCACAATATGTCATTGAAGACGACCTTAGATCACCGACCGTCTTCCATTTTCTCAATTTTTTTTAGATATCTTATGAGACGCACCATAACAATTGCTTCAATAGGAGAAGCCCCAATTTCACTCAGCATGATATCATAAGGAACTGAACTTTTAATTTTAAACTTGTTTGTAATCAAACGTTTTTTAATCTTCTCAATTTGGTTCCATTGTAAGTCAGATGTACTGCTGGCCCACACTTCACAACCATAGAGAACCACCAGGATCACTAAAATCCCGAAAAGAGTTTGCATAGTCTTCCAATCCCATAGCTCTGCCTCTCTGCACCTATTTTGGAAAGCATATAACGCTTTCCAACCTCCCAAAGTTCTTTTCTTTATGCAACCTTCCCAACTTAGATTTTTGTTGAAGTCAATTCCAAGGTATTTGTAATATTCCACTTCATCAAGAGTGTTTCCTTCAAAGTAGAACTTATGTTGATTATGTTTTTGTTTTCTTTTGCTAGATAAAACTACCACTTTCGTCTTGCTAGTATTGACTTGCATCCCCACTGTACTACAAAAGTGCTCAAGGGAAATTAAGTGTTCGTGCAACCCGGGAGCAGATTTAGCAATCAAATTAAGGTCATCTACATACAAGAGAAGCCTTATCACAAACTCGCCCAAAAGAGCACCATCAGCCTACTGCAAGTTTAACCACTCTTCAAGTTTGTCTATATCTAAATGAAAAAGGGTAGGGACAATGGGCACCCTTGCTTGACCCATATATCACTCCTAAAACTTTCGGAGATACTAACTGACGTTCTGATTTTGAATTTAACCTCCTCATATAGCCTATGGACGGCTGCTCTAAGGTGCATAGGAACCCCAAGTTCCTCCATTCTATGCCAAAGCTTCTCTCTAGGGACCGTGTCAAAATATTTTTTGAAATCGACAAAGCAACAAAAGACTTCCTCTTTTTTCTCCCACACTTTTTCAATGATGTGCCTTAGAGTTATACCATGATCAATTGTTGAGTGTTTAGGTCTGAAACCTGCTTTCCCTTTGGCGCGCTTATCTCTTTCTTCTGCCCACCTGTTGATTCTATTTTCTAGCATACTTCCGAATAATTTTGCGAATAAGGGGTTAATCATTATAGTCCTATAGTTGGAGGGATTGTTGACATCCCCACTCTTGAAAAGAGGTATTGCTAGACTCGTTGTCCAATCTGTAGGGAATCCCTGCTGAATGATGTTGTTGAAAATTTTCATAATGTGAGGTGCAAGAGTTTTTGAACCCCATTTTAGATATTCTGCTTGGAATTCGACTAAATATTTTGCTTTTCCAACCCCCAACTTTTTGATACCCACCTCAATTTCTTGCACGGTGAAGAGCTTAGTAGTAGTGTTGACCAAGGGAGGGGGGTCAACCTTAGGATCTTGCTCATAAAGATGCTTTGCATACACGAACCATTGATAAGTTGTGATATTATTTTTAGTTTGTTTCTTTCTTTTTTGAAGTTCCTTCCAAAATAACTTGGGGTTAATTTTCCCCAAGAAAATTAGTTCCCCCCTCCTTGAGATCATGAAATCAGTTTTTTTCTTTCTTACAATTTGCTTGTAGGCTTTTATGTTTATTTGTTTCTCACTTGACTCTTTCAAAGTTTTCTTTGTTGTTTTGCATTCCTCATCAAACCAAGCATTAACCAAAAAACGGTTTGTTTCATATTTCCTATTTTTTTCTCTTTTCATTTTGTAAGTGCACTTTGAATTAACTTTGTTAGCTCGAAACTATGGAGGCCCTGGAACATAATTTTCTCCTTGTTAAATAGCCTCTCTAGCGCTATCTTGAAGGTGTTACAATTTTTTTGAGTCAAAAGAATTCTCCCCTTTGAAGGAGGTTGTTGAATGCACTGATTTTTTGTCCCACTTTGCTGTTGTTCAGCCCAAGTGAAACTTAAATAGATAGGTCTATGATCAAATTTCAACTCCCACAATTGTTCACCAATTAAAACTTCTTCCATTTTCTCACACAAGCCATGCGAGAAAATTGCATAGTCTACTACGCTTGCTCCAATGTAGGTATTGTAGGTGAAATTACCCGATTTTGCCCATCTAGCCAACCCATTACAAATGACTAAGTCAAATGCCCCACATAGAGCCAACAATTGCTCCCCAAAAATGTTGTAGCTTTTGTTGTCCTATAAAACTCTTGTCCACTGATGATTCCTTTCTTCTGTAAGCTAAATGGGATTGCAGTCTTCCTTGCAATGAAGAAAGAGCAAAATAGGAGGTATTTTTCTTTGAGTAATATAGTAATATCGTGTTTCAATGTGAAGTTTTTCTTCGGAAGGTGTGGCATTAGCTTGATTTTAGTGTTAAATAGTTAAAGACAAGTTGTGTTTTGCATTGGAGGTGCTTCATAGTTTTGTAGGGTAGGAAAGGTTAGGGTGCATTGGAGTTCACAAGTTAGAATGTGGAGGGGTAGGGTATCTACACTTGTTAAATGGTTGGATTGAGGAGTCTCTTATCCTACAAATAAGGTTTTCTCATACATTAAATTTGACATTTGACTAGGTTGAGATGTTGAATGAAATTATTATTATTAAAGCTATCTCTCTTGCATCTAAAGAAGAAAGATTGTCATGAGCATGCCTCATGGGGAGGCCAACTTACATTCACTATGAATCTTGGGAACAAGACAAGGGAACCAATATCTCTATTCATTATACAATTACAAATGCTGCAAAGGTTTATGATCTCTAACTCTAACATTTTGGATTTGCACATTATATGCAAAGACAAGATCATTCACATTTACCCACCCTATTCGTGCATGGTAATAGTTTCTTGTCATGATTTTGGCTAAAGATAATACTATTCTCCACAATGGGTTGATGAAAGCAAGGTGTTTTTATTTCCACTAAGAATGTTCACACTATTGTTGCTTGTTCATGTTTTCACAAGTGTCTACGGAAAAAGAGTGGGGTGAGGTGTAAGTTTGTCTGCCACTCATGGTCTCTTTGTTGAAGTTTGACTTATGTAGCATGGTGAGATGTTTTTACCCATTTAATATCTTGTGTACAACAATGGTTTCTTTCACATGTTTGCATCAATGCTTGTGAAAAACAAGTGGGGCCATGTGTAACTCCTTTCAACACTCGTGGCCTCTTAGTGAAAGTGCGATTTTTGTAGTGTTAGATGCCTAATCCTTAGGGATTGAAGTATATTGCAAATATCTTTGTAAATATTAAGCTAGGAGAAATATGAAGAGTTAGGTGAATGCCAAGTGTCATTGGAGGTTTTGGAAGATGAAACCAAGAGCCATCTTCTCAATGTATTTATGTATGACTCACATTAATGAAAAAAACACATCTATGGAGTTACTCATCCCTGACCTGACAATGGTATCAGAGTTGGTTAATTTTAACTCCATGATTCTCTCCCATTTGCAGAAACGCCCCTCAGATCTATAGATATGTCTCTCTATTTATTCCCTCTGATATATATCTCTCTTATTGTGAGTAAATCCAGTGTTACATAAGCCTTCTAAAATGCCATTTGTAGCTATCGACATGCCTACCTTTATGGAAGGCTTTCAAGCATTACTATTTCAATCTTTCCACCATTTTGTCTAGTGCTTTATCACTTGATTTAAACTAAAGATAGTTGACTTTGTACTTTGTGTCACTAATTATGAATCTAACTCAAAAGCTAGGGAACTAGTTTCAAAATATCCAAAATTTTTCTAATACTTTGTATGAACAATCTCAATCTAACTCAAAAGCCAGGGAACCTAATTTTGAGATATCCAAAATTATTCTAATATTTTGTATGAACAACATCAAGGCGGATAACCACTAAGCTTAAGTGTGAGGCTTGCCATCATGCAATAGGATTAGAGACCACTAAATAAAATGTTGGTAAGAAGAGAGGCTTGTTTGAAAACATTATTATTTCTGTTTCAATAAATATTTAATGATTTTCCATGCCTACCATTGCTTTTGATTTGGGTGGAGATGATAATAAGACCTTGCAAACTCAATCCCAATCAAGATATCTTTCCACTAGAAGCTCTTAATGTAATGCAATTTCTAATCAAGCTTTCTAGAAATTTTAGTAATTTAAGGCTATAAAAATCCATATTGTAGACACCCATAGAACTAAGTATAAGTATTACCCTTTGAATTTTGAATCCCTACATGTACATGTACAACTAAGGTTCCACAATTGATTATGTGGAAACTTCTTCGACCCCATAGCCCTAAGTATAAGTATTACCCTTTGAATCCCTAATTTAAGGCGGTAAAAATCCATATTGTAGACACCCGTAGACCTAAGTATAGGTATTACCCTTTGAATTTTGAATCCCTTCATGTACATGTACAACTAAGGTTCCAATTGATTATGTGGAAATCTCTTCGACATTTGAAGTTAGCAAACCGATATAACTAATAAAAAACTATTACATGGACATCCATATTATCAAAAAGCTATTTAAAATAGTAAAAACTTTATATCATTATATTAATAATGACGAAAATCTTTCATTCCATTTCAACATAAATATTAGTGAAAGTATTAAAAATGGCAAAAACCTTGTCATTATATTCATTCTAAAAATATCTTTACATAACAGTTTATATCTTTATATTAATAATAAAAAAATCTTTACATGGAAAAAATATTTAAAATATAAAAATTTCATATAAGAAGGCCACTACATAGATGGACAACCCAAATTAAGTTAAAAAGTTTTTATAAATATTAAAACGAAGAAGTGTGGAGAGTCTAAAAACCTGCGTTGATGGACAGCCCACATTCCGTGAAGCGTTTGAAGTTGTAGAAACGTCATCTTACCAATAAGATAAATGTTTTAATAAATAGTATTTGTTTTTTTGAATGGCGTAAAGTGTAGACAAAATCAAATGAACAGCATCTCCATATCTTGCATTTTTGTTTTTTATACATTAGTTTGACTTTAACTATGCAGTCGTAAGGCGGAATATATATATATATGTACACTTGCTGTTTGGTGAAAATGTATATA
>ML778763.1:494489-553386 GCA_009831015.1 Picea engelmannii
TTATATATATATATATATATATATATATATATATATATATATATATAATATTTATTTATTTTTTTTAATTTTTTGGTTTTTTTAGCTTTTCTTTTTAATTTTTTAAGTTTTCATTTAATTTTTTTTAATGGATTTTTATTTTTTTATGTTTTAATGTAAATTTTAAAAAATTATAAAAACAATTTTTAAGTAATGATTTAGGAGCTGATTTTGAGTTGTTTATGGATGATGGTAGTCATTCGCGAGGCCACATTTTCAATTAAGTTATAATATTAAGTCCAAAAAAAAACTTGGTGTTATTGGTAGCATCGCTTTTAGATTCAAGGGCCAATTTTAAAGTCTTTGTCCACAATGACATCAATTATCAACACAACGGGTCTGAATGAGTCTGAATTTTAATCACTGCAAAAAAAGGGTGCTACTGGTAGTGCAACTTTTTTATTTAGGGGTAAAAATAATCACTCTAAAAAAACGAGAACTCTAGAGAGTTCTCGTTAAGTTGGTAACTATGTTATGTACAATGGAAAATTGGGCCAATACTTTTTTTTTTCTCTGATAGGTATGTTGTGATCCCTTTCCATACTTTCATCATGAAACTTCTCGAGATAACAATTCATTAGACATATATTTGGGTAAGAGGTGTGGTGGCCCAGAACTTCCATAAACTATGATATAAGTGTAATACTTCTTTACATACTAATCTCCAATTTCTTTCAGGGTTGTTATAGCCATGTGTGGAAAAACTCTGAAAATTACCTTATACAAAGGGGCTAAGAAATAATCACATATGTTGTAAATTTGTTCCTTATAATTCACTTCCCACAACTCTAAGCAATAAATGTGAATTGAGGCCTGACTTGGAGTCCAACTCCATCCAAAATCAGGGAAATGAATGGCAGATCAAATTGCATCAATAAGGTACGTTGACATATAAAAGCTAGGTTTTTTCATACCTCATGCTTCTTTAGCTCTGGTGAATATATTGAATGTTAGGATATTCACCCATTTGAACACTTGTCCTATCTTCACCACTGTGTAAGCCATTGGAAACCATTCCATCCGAAAATGTGTGCTTACAACTTGCAAATCATGGTGTTCAATAGCTTGTATGGTTCTTTTAGGTATTGAGCTGGAAAAAACCTCTCCCCTTTCTTGACACATCTCAGCTCGTCATTGTACCAATCTTCCATTAATTCTTCGAAATCTTCATTTCCTGCCCCAAAGTTCTCCAAAAATGATTCGTTCAATGACATTGTAGGCCCCGAGGTTTGATATATGATTATGATGTCTTTAGGGTTCATATAAGAAATCAAGAGTTTGGATTCATTGACTATGGTGGCCTTGTATTTTTCAAACTGTGTAGAATGCTACCGTGTAACGTCATTGTACGAGAACAACATAGGGTGAGTTGCAATAGTATATATGTTGTTCTTTATGATATTGTGATATTCTTCAATTTCTTCATCTTCATGTGGGAATCCTTCAGTGTGGAAGATGTGGTAAATTTCATCATACCTCAGACAATGTTCTCTCCCATTGAAGAAACTGGTGTCTACTATCAGAACCGAGTCTGCACTATTAATAGGGGCTAGTACATTAGTCAACGGATTCTTCTCCTTTTTGGTTTGTGTGCGAGACATTTAGTTTGCTTTGGGTCACTATTACACACAATATTAGAGTTAGTTTTCCATATAATTAATCACCAATAACATATAATTCAAATCATACAATACACATACCGATTACTCTGGGATTTTGGAGGTATTTCGAGTTCGTCTACTGCCACAATATGAGCACATATACTTCTTACAAATTTTTTGAAGGCTAACAATGTACTAATTAGGGTTAAACAAAGTTTTTATGATTTACCTTTCCCCCCCAAACCTTTTGTAATTAATTTTTAATGAGTTACAACTCATGTTAGGGCCAATTTGTGCATCACCATTAATTCTATCAAGTAAGCTTGTTGTTTTTTTATTGCAAGCATGTTGTCAGAGAGATGGGTTCAAGTGTTAGTGCGAACAGTCTTTCTGACAATGTAGTCGTGATAAGGGTTTATCGAACGGGTTCTATCGAAGTGTTTGAAGGTCTTAAGTTCTTCCGACGACGATTCCTTTAAGAATATTCAGTTCTACCTCAGGAAGTGTGCCCAAGGAATGGAGGTAACATATTTTCTCTTGTGCATTAACATGTATAACCTTTATCGTTTAACACTTTCATTTATAATCTTCAATTTTACCCATTGGAATGATTTGTTGGATAGGAGGAAGCTCTGTTGAAGAAGTAACCTCAAAATATGTGTTTCAATAATATTGTCAGAAGGGTCGATCAGAGGAAAGGTGTCAGAAGACGTAAAGGTGACTCTTAACATTTGTTCTGATGGGGTGACCTCCCAACCATACTATCAGAACAAGCTTGTCTAGAAGGAGCCATTGGAGGATGCAAGAGTAAAATATCATTGCATGTTCCGACGATAAAGAGGTATCCCTCGAACAATATGCATCAATGAAAGAAGGGATATACAAAGTGTATAATATGTAGCGAAAGAGTATGATTTATTGAATAGAATAAAGAATTCGGTGAGGGACCCACCATTCTATGCTTTGTTGTAATCGTTTCATGAAACTCCTTTCAGATAATCATATTTTGACACGTAAGCATGAGGTAAAAGGCCTCGTGATAATATATATAGATTATGTGTCTAAAAGGGCATTGTAGAGAAGTGTTCAAGAGAAAAATATTTTCTAAATGCAATGCTTTCTTATACAGATAGCTTGATAGGGACAAGTTCGACGAGGATGACCCAATAGCCCTTGGGAAATGCTCACATGGCTAGAGAGTATGAACATAATTGCATAGGGATTTTTTAAAAAGGGCTTATGGTTCAATTAGTGGATGGAGGGGGAGAATATGAGTAATGAAGTTTGAAGAAATTTCTACCACCCAAACCGTCTTAGATTACCTCCCAAGAATGCATATAGAGTAGTAGTTTCATGTATCAATATTTAGTCAAGTTAGTAGTGACAAATTCCTTGCTTAAATTTTGATAGGTAGGTACCCACTAAAATCCTCTAAGGTAGAGAACTTAGTGGGTTTTTGTGGGGGGCAGAAAATGATGCTTACCATAAGACGCAATGTGCTAATAATTTGAGAAAATTCATCTTGGTGCCATGCTTTTTACATTACCGGTGTGTTTTTTGGATCCAGGTGCACCGATAGGTGAAATTGATTTATACCAACTTAAGCGGTGCGATGTGTTAATATAAACACACTGGTGATACCATGATATTGGAGCATTGAAGTTTTTTTTAACGATACATTATGTTGTCGAGAGCACCAGTTATGGGGCCTCCATCGAAACGCCACAGGGCCCTGGTCCATTTTCTTAACATAAACGCATTGTCGACCCATTTTTTATGAAATGTGTTCACGAAGGTGTGCTTTCTCTAACAGACAATACCGATGCGCTATATTTTCCAGAACACCGAATTGATGTTTAGTGGTGCACTGAATAGTATAACTTACCGGTGCGGTTTGTGTCCGTATGGGCACCACTCCCTTATATTGACTCATTGCAAATTAAGCGGTGTGATTTATTATTAAGAACGCACTAGTGAGACCGTGTTATTGAAGCACCATCTTTTTTTTTAATGATGCATTGTGAATCGTATAGCACCAAACACAAGCCATCAAAGGAAATGCCCCACAATGCCAAATCGATCAATATATGTTCCGGTGCGGCTTTGTTAATTGCACCGGTGAATTTGTTTAAAATGGTTGCACCGCTCGGTTATATTTCATATGTCATTTTTTAATGGTGTGCTTGGTTAAATGGAACACTCCAGTGCGTCTGAGTTTGAATAGCACTGACACGTTATTTAGTGGGTGTTGTCCTTTATAACGCACTAGATTCATGTAGTTTAAGAAGAAGCACTGCTTAATGCAAAACTTGGACACACCGACAATGGTGCTTACTATGAAGTTATCACAGGATGCACCACACTAGGGTGAGTCGAATCAAAATGACACACTGCATCGGGGCAAGCCGAATCAAAATGATGCACTGTATGGAGACAGGAAACAAATTGAAAAAATTCCCAATTTTCAAGCTAAATTCAAATTTTGAACTCACGAAAATGGAAATGGGAAGGTCATAAACAAATTACTTGGACTCTTATGTATCGAGGAGGTATGCACTACTATATATGGTGTTGAAGTCAAAAGGTATGGATAAAATCAATCATACCGTCGAACATTACTAACTAACTATCAAAATTTTGTTATTTTTTCTTGGTTCCCTAATGTTCATCGACATTTCAACAGAGTCCAATCATCGTTGACCGTCTGATGCATTTTCGATGGTTATCACAAGGGCCACATGGCACTCCATTGTCAAATACAAATCCCAGAGGCAAGTTTCTAAAACCATGAGCTATAATAACTCACTCAAGGACATGTAAAGCTAATTATGATCGAATTATGTAACCGTCGTATGGATCAAGGTTTTCCCCATGGGGATCATATAAATATATAGGTGTTCTCAAAATGTTATACATTTTTGAATTTTTGGTCGGAATCGAGTGATATATAGGTTGTAAATAGAGTGATAGGAAAGGAGAGGCTTATCAGATTAGAGACAATAGGAGGAATATTCAAAGAGAACAAAGGTGTGGGATTTGTAATTCACTTTGCTGACCAATTTTGCAAGGGATACTGTAACTGTATGATGTATATCTACATGTAAATATCCTACTGTTATGACAATTTTATGGAATATCAATACCGTTTTGACTCATACTTTTCTTAGATGTGATCTTTAGTGTTTTTCTACAATAGTTAAGAGATGTTTAATGCATCTTTATAATAATGTCTAAATCTACCTATAGGAAAATCATGATGCATGGCTAAGAGGTGGAAATTAAAGTTAGTTCTAAACTATGGAAGGGGAAGTAGGGCACAAATAAGAGGCAATAAGTCCATTCATTTCGCTCAAAAACATATATATGAATGAGGTTATGTTTGGTAAATAGTTGACAATGGAAGGGTTTGTTAGAGTGGACAATGCCCATATTAAGGGTTCCTTAGGATCTATCTAACCTTTAATTCTCGAGGTTCAATCATCCCCTTCAAAAAATGAGCCTTGAAAAGGGTTATTGATCTGAATAAACCTGACATCCTCCTCCTATAAGAGACAATGTCAAATGGGGGTAAAATAGTTAGCTATCTAAGCGGATTGCTTGGGGGTTGGAAGTTTAAATTCATTGGTGATAGAGGAAGGTATGGGGTTATCATTAGAAAATTTATACATCTGTCTATACCTTTGTTTATGCAATTGGAAACTTAAAACCATTTGCTGTGGAAAAATACCAAAATTAGTTATGTAGGACAAAGAGGGCAAAATTTGCCTTGGTGCAAATTGCATGCTAGGCTACACTAAAATGCACCCTCATGTATGAAAACTCATTCAATTTGAGTGGTTCAAACTATAAACATTTTTCTAAGCCATTTTACATAAGGTTGTATACTTAGTTTTTCATTTGCAATGATAAAAGACTATGTTGTGCAAAAATAGGCAACAAATGCATAGTAAAAGCCTAGAATTGCACAACTTTTTTGTAAAAGTAAGTCAAGGTTTTATTATATTGTAGATTTGAGTTGTGCAAGTTGTTGGGGGTGTGGTTTATCATATTAGACCTGATCATGTTGTTAATTTTTCAATTACAATTTTGAAAACGATTGATGTGCAAAAGAAGAAAAGTTTGCCTTGTAAATTGGAAGGTCAAAACTGTACTAAGTGACTAAATTAAAATGCACACCCAAGCTTCCCTGTAGCACCGAAAATTATTTTATAAGTTGTACAATGGATATATCTATATTTGTATTTACCTATGTCATCTAAAGAGAAATTTAATAATAGAAGAGGTTGATTTCAGGCACCTAGATTTCAGATTTCATGTAAATCTGAAGTCAAAACTTCCATAGAGTAAAATGCATGCCCTTGTCTCAATTTTGACCCAAATTGAGTGGTTCAAATTGAAGAAGTTTTTATTTGTGAATTTAGACCTTGACATAGTCGTATATTGGCAGTTCCAGAAAAAAAAACTACCTAATGTGCATTGTTATCACACAAGTTGTAGGTTGGGAAAAGCCCGACCCAACCACAAAATCAAGTGCTATAATTATGGGACACTACACCCAATGTGACCTCGATTTAGGTCTTGCACTTGGGGGTGACTAAGGTTACTCCTGGGAGGCGATCCCAAAGACCCTAGGGGAAAAGTTAAGGGAAAGGAAAGGAAGATGAAAAGACCCCTAGAAGTCGGTATACTAAGTGGAAAAGAGGAAAAGAGAGATGCCTTGTTGACCAAGTAATGCTGCCCAAAAGGATGTGTTTCTTTTCTCGATGATTGTACCTACTCGAGACACAAGAAAAAGGAAAATACAAACCAATATATCAAGTGGATCAATGTAATACCCTTGTATCCCCCAGTTTATAACTGGCCAAGAGACTATGGCGGACTAAATATGTGTGAATGTTTGATTTGATGAACCTTTCTATAAAGGGTCAATGTATGAATTTTATGTTGTTAATAGAAATTTGATATGTGTTGCACAACTACTGAAAGGGGGAAATTTTTCCAATATAGACCATGGATGCTATGAGAGAGATGGTGAGGGGAAGCCAAGAATGGTTGAGATGACCCTCACCATACCAATACCTACTGGGTGTAATTGCTCAACGGTCCCTCGACCCATAAATGAATTACCAGTCAGGCTGGTAGTTGGAAGGCCAACCTCAAGAGTTAATGAGAAGATGGGGTAGGGTACCCATCTGTAAGGCTTACAATCCTGACCATGAATTGGGATTCGTACCCACACAACCTTGCCAAGGAAGGAAATAAAGGAGGCAATTCAGAGGACATAGACAGATCTGCAAGAGAGAGCAGTGTAGAGAGAACACTCTCTAGAGAGGAGAAGAGAAGCATGTTTTGACTCTGGAATAGAGAGAAAAAGATGAGAAATAAGCTAATTTTTGGCTGAAAGAAGCCACAAGAAGGGTTTGGAGAAAATATGATAAACGAGGATGATGAGTGACTGAGGAATTACTCATGCAGACCTCCTTGCTTGGAGTAGAGAAAACCAATTGCCAATTTCCCATGGGAGGAGGAGAGTCACCTTCGTCCCTGACTGTCGTGGAGAAAGAGAAAGAATCTCTCTCAGAGAATCATGGTCTATCTCGGGGCTGGCCAATGGTAAATCCGATAGGAGTGGCTCTACCTATGGTTGGAAGGAAACAAGCGCCCCTTTCAGCAGTTGCTTCACATTTTCCAGTTCTGATAAGTATTTTCATACTCTGTGTAATATATTGGATATGATGATGTAATGTCTGTGTTTATGATTAAGTCTTTTAGTATTTGAACATATATTAGAAATTCTCTTTGGTTTATGTAAAATTTTATATCTATATGATCTTTGATTTATCTCAGTTTAGCTACTAGAGAGTCATGGGATGTGAGTCCGTAGGAGAGTCGGGGTAGGAGTAACTAAGACGCCTAAGTCCTTTCGATCCTTTGAATTCGACTTAGTGGGAATGTCAAGTTCATCTCTATGGGAGATGGGGCATTTCCCTCCAGACTAACCACCTATTTGACCGAGGGCTCATGCCCATGTCCTTAACCCATTTGATGCAAAAAAAATATTTGCGCTTAGCCCATAAGATTTTCCCAAAGGACCCATGTGACCAGGGCCTAGGAACCCTCTGCTAATCCAAAAGGAGCTAGCTCTTTCAACTTTGAGACTTCAAGACTTGTGACTCCACAATCCTCGAAAACAACCGAAGGTCGAAGTCACGAATTTACAAGGGTCGTCGATCAAGGGATCCATTCTGGATTCCTCTCAACCGTTAGATCAGACTTAGGAAGGGAAGCTTTAAGTGCTTCGACGAAGTCCTACTTCGAGAGAATAGGAGTGGTATAACATCGAAACTCCTGAAGGCCAGAGTCGCGGAGTAAATCGGGGCCGTTGAAATGGAGGGACACATTGTTGAAATATTGTAACTGCAAAGAGTATTCTATTTATTATTGAGTTATTATTCATTAGATCAATCCCCTTTTGTGGATTGATCATGCCAGGCATTGTAATTGACCAAATCCCCTTTTATGTATTGGTTAAACCCTAAATATATTGTGCAAATTAAGAAGTTGGCCCCCAGGCTAATTAAAGTGGTTTTAACCACTAAGAAGACAAGCCGGCCCTATCCAGTGAAGAGACACCTTTCCATTGCCTACCAGTTTGTATAAATAAAGGAATCCAGAGCCTCATTATCTCACTCACTCATTCGATCATCTAGTGTGCAAGTTTGGTAGCTGCAGTTGGGAGAAGAAGGAAGAGAGAGGCACATTGCTCAGTATTGGATATTCTCTAGTGTTTTGTTTTATTGTCTTGGAATTGTACTGGCTATCTATATTAAGAAAGTTTTTGCTGGGTTTTCTCCCCCATGAGGGTTTCCCAGGATAAATGTTGTGTATCTTGTGATTGTGTTTCTCTTAGTGATCTTATCTATGTTATGGTTATCTAGTAAATTGAAAAGAAACCTAATAATAGCTTAAAACTTAACATGGTATCAGAGCTAAGCTGAAGAGAGCATCTTTCACTAGATAAGAAAAAACATCACTCTTGTCGTATAAGAAAATTAGGGTTTTCTATTGAAGAGGGATTTCAGCCTAAAAATCATCAAGGAAGTGTGCCCTAGCCTAACAAACTCTTTGGCAGCCTCAACACACTTTTTCAGTGGATATAACTCCCGAAAAGTGAAACGCTAGTTTTCACTGGTACCAGAAAACCAGAAAACCAGGAAACCAAAACCAATACAAGAGGTACCTGTCCAAAATTCCACTGGTCAAGTTTGAAGAGGAAAATTTTGGATTTTCTAAAATTTAACTGCACCAAGATACTCGCCTCAGCCAAGCGCACCTCCTCGTAAGTTCAAAATTAAATTATGAGCATTTTCAATTTTTGGTCATTTTCCTAGCTCCAGGTAAAGATGTCTGCAAGCACTAAGCTTGTTGACAAGCTAGAAGGTGTGGAAAAATTATGTTCCTGGAAGTATAGGATTGAACTCATTCTTGAAGAGAATGACCTAGAAAGATTCATCAAATAATATGTACTATAACCTACCGATGATGCAACTAAAGAAAAGCACCAAAAGGACATAGTTAGGGACAAAAGAATCATTGCAGATTCTATTAAAGATCACTTGATTCATCAAGTGGCTTCAAAGTAGAATCCAAAATAAATATTTGATACCCTAACTAGGATGTATGAAGGAAAGAACATCATCCGAAAGACGAATCTAAGAACTCAACTAAAAAATACAAGGATGCAGAAAGGATAAATAATTCAAGAGTATTTCTTTAGAATATCATAATTCATGGAACAACTAGAAGCAATTGGTGATACTATAGATGAATACAAACTCATAAGGACAACCCTTAATGGTCTCACAAGACCTTGGGATGCATTCATCCAAACTATTTGTGCCAGAAAGGAGAAACTACACTTTGATAGTCTTTGAGAAGAATGCATTCAATAAGAAGCAAGAGTAGCAAACAGAGAAGCAATACTATAAAGAGATGAAGATCAACCCCTAGCTACTCATACTAAAGGAGGAAGGAAGAGGTCTTACTAATAGAAATAAACTTATCAACATAAGGAGTCTCACCCCCCAAACAAATTCATACATAAAGAATCTCACCCTCCAAGGAGATTCCAAAAGTTTTAGAAAGGTCAAAGAAGAGAAAAATATTTCTCATCCTACCAATGTTACCATTGTGACAATATGGGACATATTCCTAAGAATTGTCCAACTATAAGAGAAGAATACAAGAAGAGAAACAAGAGGCACCATGCCCACACAATTGAAGATGAAGAGCCACCCACAAATATTATAAAAGAACAGATTGAAGACTATGTCTTAATCTCTTCTCTCTCAGGATCAGTGTCACTTGGTGAGGACACTTGGCTCATAGAAAATGGTGCTTCCAAGCATATGACAAGTCAAAGATACATTCTCTCTTTCCTTATAGAAAATAACTTTCCCCAAAAAGTTACACTTGGAGATGATTATCAGTACCCTATCAAAAGAGTAGGAGAATCAAATTACAAACTTGATTTAGGAACGCCAATGAAGATGAAGGATGTACTATATGTACCAAGTTTTAAAAAGAACTTACTTTCTATCTCAACTTTATATAAAAAAGGATTCATAGTTGCTTTCATAGATGGAGAAGTTCTTATGTGGCCCAAAGGAAAAACCATGGAAGAAGCAATTGTTATTGGAAAAGAAGAAGGTGGCTTGTATAAGCTAAAAGGTCACTCAGAAACAACCTTAACTCATTCCATTGAGAATCCCTGTGAACTTTGGCATAGAAGACTATCTCACATTAACTACAAATCATTACCGTATGTAAGAAAGGCAGACACAGGTCTACCAAAATTCAAGGTTGACCATGAAGGTGTGTGCAACGGATGTGCACAAGGAAAGAACATCAAGAACCCTTTCACGAAGAGAGACAGTAAAGAAGAAGGATTCCTAGAGCTCATTCACTCAGATGTATGTGGCCCAGTTCCATCAACCTCCATCAGTGGGTATTTATACTATGTATCATTTATTGATGACCATTCTTGCAAAACCTGGGTTTAATTTTTGAAATCAAAAGATGAAGTGTTTGGTAAATTCAAGGAATTCAAAGCCTTGATAGAGAATATCTCTGAAAGAAAGATCAAGATACTCAGGTCAGATAATGGAGGAGAATACACCTCAAAAGAGTTTGTAAACTTTTGTAAAGATGCCGAGATCAAGAGGGAGCTCACCACTCCCTACAATCCTCAACAAAATCGTGTAGCAGAAAGAAAGAACATAACTATAATGGAAGTAGCGAGGACTATGATCCCTGATCAAGATCTTCCAATGCACTTATGGGTAGAAGCAACAAGAACAATAGTGTATGTACATAACAAATTTTCCCATAGTGCACTTGGGTTCAAGACACCTGAAGAGATGCTCTCCGGAAAGAATCCAGAAGTATGCCATCTCAAATATTTGGTTGTCCCATATTTGTACACATTTCGAAAGAGAAGAGAACCAAGATGGACCCTTAAGGAAAGAAGGGAATATTTGTTGGATATTGTGAGGTATCAAAGGCCTTCAAAATATACATACCAGGTTACCATCATATTGAGATAAGCAGATATGTAACCTTTGATGAAGATGCAACACTCAATAAATCAAGAAGATGCCAGCTTAAAGAAGTATATGAAGAAGAACTTGTGGCTCCCATAGTTGCAAAACCAATGAGGGAAGTCATAACTTCCCCTAATGAGGATATTCTAGAAGATCATGATATAATAAAATCTCAAGAACCTCCCCAGATGATGATCTCCCACAATAGAAATCCAGCCTGGGCAAGGAAACTTATTCAAGATGGAGAGAAGTATGGTGCCCCCAAAGGAACCATGAAACAAGTTAAGAAACCCAAGCCATTCTCCAATTATATGGCTCTGATGTGTGATCTCTTAGAGAAGGATCCTACTTGCTTTGAAGAATCTATTCAAGAGAAAGAATCGGAAGATGCCATGACATAAGAATACCAATCCATTATAAAGAATGATGTATGGAAATAGTTCCTAGACCGAAGAGCAAGGATGTGGTATCTTCCAAATGGCTATACAAGATAAAACATGCTGCTGATGGAAGTATTGAGAAATATAAAGAAAGGTTTGTTGCTCGTGGATTTTCTCAAAAAGAAGACATTGACTATGAAGAGACGTTTTCTCCTGTAGCTAGATACACTTCAATTAGAACCATCATTGCCCTTGCAACTAAGATGAAATGGAAGTTACACAAGATGGACGTGAATTTTTTTTTCTTAAATGGTGTCATAGAAGAGGAAGTGTATATAGAACAACCTCAAGGGTTTGAAGTTGAAGACAGAAAGACTCATGTATGCAGATTGAAGAAGTATCTTCATGGATTGAAACAAGCTCCTAGAGCTTGGTATGGAAGAATTGACAATTTCCTTACGAGCTTGGGCTTTACCAAGAGTAAAGCAGATTCTAACCTTTGCTTGAAGGTTATGAATGATGAGCATGTTATATTGTTTTTGTATGTGGATGACTTATTTCTAACCGGAGAAGAAAATATCATCACTGAGTGTAAGAAGAAGCTCGCTGCAGAATTTGAGATGAAATACCTTGGCCTAATGCACTATTTCTTAGGTGTTGAGGTCTGGCAGAGCCCAGAGAATATCTTCCTTAACCAAGGGAAGTATACAATTGAAATACTGAATAGGTTTGACATGTTGGAGTGAAAATCCATGAATACACCCATGGAAACAAAGTTGAAGCTCTTGGTTGAAACTTCGTCAGAATTGATTGATGCTACACTGTACAGAAAAATAATTGGATCGCTGATGTATCTGACAAACACCAAGACAAATATATGTTTTGTTGTGAACACCTTGAGTCAATTTCTGGTAGAGACTAGATGTGTTCACCTGGTTGATGAAAAACATGTGATGATGTACCTTAAGGGTACATTAGAGCTTGGTCTCAATTATAATGGAGATCATGACTTCAGACTAAGTGGTTATACCGATTCAGATTGGGATGGAAGTGTCTCTGAAAAAAAGAGCACTTCAGGATGTTGTTTTAGTTTGGAGTCATCCATGATCTCATTGAAGAGTAGGAAGCAATAAAGTATTTCTGTTAGCATGACAGAAGCATAATACATTGTTGCATGTTACGCTAGTTGTGAAGCCATATGGCTTCAAAATTTGTTGACAGGTCTATTCGATATGGAGATGGAAGCAACCGTGATTCTATGTGATAACCATAGTTGTATAAAGATGACAGAGAACCCTATGTTCCATGACAAGTCAAAACACATAGAAATCCGATATCATTACATCCTTGATATGGTGCAAAGAGGAGCCATAAATCTCCAGTATGTTAGCATGGATGAATAGGTAGAAGATGTGTTGACCAAGCCTCTATCTCATGTAAAGTTTGAGCACTTTCGAGATAAGCTTGGTGTAGTCTGAAAGGACCTCCCTCGAAAGGGGGAGTAGTGTTGATGCCAGCCTCGTGCTGAAGATTTCCAGCTTCGTGCTGATGTTGTTGTGATGCCATCCTTGTGTTAAAGATTTCCATCTTCGTGCTGATGTTGTTGTGATGCTAGCCTTGTGCTGAAGATTCCTAGCTTAGTGCTGATGTTGTTGTGATGCCATCCTCATGTTGAAGATTTCCATCTTTGTGCTGATGTTGTTGTGATGCCAGCCTCATGCTGAATATTTCTAGCTTTGTGATGATGTTGTTGAGATGCCAGCTTCATGTTGAATATTTTCAGCCTAGTGTTGATGTTGATGATGCCGTTGTTGTTGATGTTGCATCAGACTTGCACTGTTATTGATGATGATTATGTATTAGTGTTATACTAATCCATGTTGATGCCATTCCAGCTCCTTGTTGTGGATGATGATATTGATGATGAGAAAAACTTACAATGATTTATAGATATGCTAGTCAATTTTCTAGATGATGTTGATATTTCTTCCCTCTATCTCTCCCGATGATGTTGTAGAATAAACTTCTTGTTAAGGGGGAGTGTTGAAATATTGTAACTGTAAAGAATATTCTATTTATTATTGAGCTATTATTCATTAGATCAATCCAATTTTTTGGATTGATCATGTCGGGCATTGTAATTGACCAAATCTCCTTTTGTGGATTGGTCAAACCCTAAATATATTGTGAAAATTAAGAAGTCAGCCCCAAGATAATTAAAGTGGTTTAAACCACTAAGAAGACACGTCGACACTACCCAGTGAAGAGACACCTTTCCATCACCTGTCAGTTTGTATAAATAAAGGAAGCTAAAGCCTCATGATCTCACTCACTCATTCGATCATCCAATGCGTAAGTTTGGTAGCTGCATTTGGGAGAAGAAGGAAGAGACAGACACATTTCTCGGTGTTTGATATTCTCTAGTGTTTTGGTTTATTGTCTTGGCATTGTATTGGCTATCTATATTAAGGAATTTTTTGTTGGGTTTTCTCCCCCATCAGGGTTTCCCAAGATAAATGTTGTGTATCTTGTGATTGTGTTTCTCTCAGTGATCCTATCTATGCTATGGTTATCTAGTAAATTGAAAAGAAACATAATAATAGCTTAAACCTTAACACATGTGTCCACAGATCAACGATTATCTGGAAGTCTAATTATTTGGTGGTATAGGGACGCGAGAGGTTATCCGGAGCTTTGCAAGCCGGAGTAAATCCTGGCTGTGGATGCTGGGTGACATGTGGTGATAGATCTGACATGGTCCAGAGGGAAAGATGGGAGATACATGTCGAACTCCTGAATGCTGAATTACCGAAGTGACGTGGACTGTCGATCTTCAGATCCTTTGGTATCCCTTTCAACCATTGATCTAAGGGACCTACCCTTGTTTACCCAACTGACCAGGAACCTGTCGTAGAGTGACACGTGGCCCCTACTTGTTTTTTTTCTAAGGTTTTCCATCGAATTGGAGCCGTCATATGAGAGGGAACATGGCAATCAATCCCATAGTCCAGAGACTTAGTACTCTAGAGGAATCTGGCCAAGAACCTACAGAGTGTGAAAACCTCCGAAGTTGCGAACGTCGAAATGAATCTCGATCGTTGGTAGGATGAGGACACTTGGCACCATATTAGAGAGTCTAGAGAGTTATCTCTTTGAGGACTCATGAGGAGAGGAGTTGGAAAGCTCTGAAACCCGACACCGTGAAGTAACGAAAGCCATAGATCTATGGATATATGTGGACTCTTACTGACTATGAGATCGAAGGTCAAGGAAGCTATCAGTCCAAGATAATGTGGCATCTTGATGTCATTCAAGGTGACGTGGACCCACATTACGTGTTCCACGTGTCACCCAGATATAGGATTCGTATACCCCTTATGGTTGTTAGAGCATGACACATGTCACCCTTATCGAGAACACGTATCACCGCTGGCCCTCACTGCGTGTCATCTTTTGGTTCATGCCCATATGACCAACGTGGTTGATGATGTGTTCGAGACTCTGGGATTTTGGATAACTTCGGTAGTTCAGAATATTTAGGGTGTGGTACAATATAGGAACGTCCAACATAAAATGGCGAACGCCGATCACTGAAGGGCCAAGGCCACGTGGTGATATTTCA
This sequence comes from Picea engelmannii, assembly GCA_009831015.1. Classification (NCBI taxonomy): domain Eukaryota; kingdom Viridiplantae; phylum Streptophyta; class Pinopsida; order Pinales; family Pinaceae; genus Picea; species Picea engelmannii. The sequence goes on from ML778763.1 coordinate 509,734, forward strand.
GGAGTTTTGGGCATAGTATGGTAAAGGGATGTTCAACGTAAAACACCGAATGTCGATCGCCGAATGGCTAAGTCCACGTGGCGAGGTTTTAGAACTTCGGGGATTAGGAAAAATGAATGTTCAACGCCGAATGTCAAAGATCCCAACTAATAACACCCATATAACTTCAAGAGGCCATAACATAGACACCAAAGCTCGATTTTTGGTGTGGTGTCGACTGTTAAAAAGATCACGACGAGAAGTAACCAGTGGAGATCCTAGAATTAGGAATTGAGATAGTTAGGAAGAAAAAAAATTTGATTCCCCATCCCTAGAAAGGGTATTTAGGGGTTGGGTGTGTTACAAATTAGTATCATAGCATGGAAACAACACTTAGCCTACTTGGGCTCATGCATGAGTCGCATAAAAAAATTATTAGAGAACTTATGGGGTAACACCCTACATTTCCCCGTTCTATAAGAAACTTGTCTGAACCTTCTATTTTTGATAGATGTTTTGGAAGTCCGCATTGTAGGCTGCTAATATTTCCAAATAAAGAACTAACTTCACCTTGCAATGATATGTGTTGTTCATGAATTGGTAGATTAGTAACTAATAGAAAATGTTTTATCAACACTCAAGTAGTCAGTGAACAATGATAGAAATACAACATAATGGATGGTGACACATCAGGAATTGGGGGAGATATCCCACAATAGAGAGGAATAATATGATGAAAGGAGGGAGACAAAAACCCCTCCATATTTGGTGGAGATTGTAAGAAGCCTCATGGAAGAATTACAAAGTTATAAGGCTGATAATGAAAGGCTGATCAAGGAGCAGGAAAAATGAAATTAAATTAATGCAGTCCTACTGCAAAGTCCATTAGAATACAAAGGTGACTGCAACATGGTCCAGCTTCCAATCATGTGGATATGCATCATACTAAGAAAAATCCAAGTCCACCTGAGATACAGAAGCATGGTGCTGAACGTGGCTACATCAGGAGGAGTACCTCAAAGAAGGCCTAACATGGAGCCAAGAGACATTAAATGGAATATTCCTATGGTGAGGACACTGACAACTCCAAGGAATATTCTAGTGGCAAAACTAGTTCCCATTCCTAGATGAGAAGAAAGAAGAGGAAACAATCCAAGTGTCATACCCTGAAGAATTAAAGAAATCCAAGCCACCCACCTTCGATGGAGAGATTAAGAAGGGGGGAGATGAAGAAGTTTGGCTACTTGGCTTGAAGAAGTACTTCAGAGTCCATGACTACTCTGAAAACTTAAAGGCCCAGATAAACATTTTCAATCTGAATGGGAAAGATTCCATTTGGTGGGAGGACCTTAGGAATTTGGAAGGATTCCATGAGAAGGACTTGTCATGGAAACAATTTAAGAAATAATTCAAGAAGAAGTACTTGTCAGAAAAGTACTTTGATGGAAAGACCAAGGAGTTCTATGAACTCAAGTTGGGAAAACTCACCATAGATGAATATATCAACAAATTCCTTGAGATGATGAGGTATGTGCCCTACATAAAGGATGAAAAAAATAAATATGCAATGATTAATTAGTGGATTACCTCAGTTCTACCGGGACAAAATTGAGTTTGATGAGCCAAAGTGTAATGTGCCCACTTTGGGACATCATTGTATTACAGAGTGTTATGATGACCAGAGTAGCCAGATGGAGGTCATAGCGAGTACATGGGCTATTGAGGGGTATTTTGGGGTCCAGATTGCATCGCTCATATTATTTCATCATTATGATCCATTCCGCACAACTTAGGTTTGGTTCCGTTGCATTCTGATGATTTCCGTGATTTTGAGTTATTTTGGGCTATAGGTTAATTAAATTCACTAAGGATGTCATATTGGTCATAATACTTGGAGGAACCTCTTAGTGTAATATCTCATTGGAATCAAGAGGAAAAACACTATAGGATAGGATGATGAGAAGTGACTTTCAATGGCCAGGGAAGCCACAAGGAGAGATAAGGTACTTTTCAGAGGTAAAATGGTTAATTAATTAATTAATTAATAATTAAATAAAGTAAAAGTCACTTTGGAGAGACAAGGTGAGAAGGGAGGATAAAAGAGAGATAGGGGCCTCTATTCTCTCATTCATGTTGTTTATCATTTTGATATCTGGCTTCTTGCTAGTGAGCCCATGCACTTGGGGGTTTTGAGGGTTTTGACTTAACAAACCCTAGAGATTAGCTCGGTGGTGAAAGATCCCACCCAACCTAGTCCAATATTGGTCATGGAGGTGAAATATTCCTCCCTCACCATTCTACATCAGATCTACTCAGCTTTAGAGGGGTTCTACATCAGCTACACGTTCAGAGAGAGCTAGGGCACAACTTCAAGAGGGTTTCCAGTAGGAGGGTGCACCACCTTGAGGAGAGGAGCTTGTTCTAGGCATAGGAGAAGGATCCAGAGAAAATAGACTTCTAGGTATTATTCGTATGGCCTAGGGATCCTTTTCTAGCCTGTTCCAGAGGAGGTTTCACTGTTATCTTATTTATTGGAGCTCAGTACATGTTCAAAGAGAGGAGGGCGCACCATTGAATGAGGATCTGGTCATTTGGAGGGTCAGATATCTATCATTTAGCCCGAGACTCTACCAGGGGGTTTACAGTGGCCCTATCTACAGTTTGGTATCTTTTCTAGAGGGTTTTGAGGCCAAATTCTTGGGTCTTCAGTCATCCAAGAGGGCACAAGCCAATTAGGGGATTGTTTATTTAGAGGGTGATACCTTCACCGTTCAACTTGAGACTTTACCAGTGGTTTGGTATTGGCCCGATCTACACTTCCAACCATTTTTAGAGTGTTTGGAGGCCTCTAGAAGAAGGGCCAAATTTTGGGTGTATTCATCTTTCCAGCAGGGCATAACTTATTCAGTTTGGGGTTTGGCACTTCAAGAGGTAGGGATCTCATCTTGTTATTCATATATAATAGCCTTGTGGCCTTTGGAGGCTTGTATCTTCTCTCCTTTATCTTGATTGAGGGTTGTCTTCATATTGCTACTAGTTATTAGCTATATTGTACCAGATATGCAGATCCATTGTATCATGGTCTTCTTCTATTATGAATAATATCATATCTGAGGTATTTTTGGGTTATCTCTTGTATTGTTGATCTTGCATATTGTTGAGGTGTGTTCCATTGCTATATTTATGTTGATTATTGTTGCAAACAAACATAACAACCATTAGTATAAACCGTGGTGCAACTCATGAGACTTAAGATTGCAAAGTATTTAATGAAATGCCAAAACCAGAAAACGTTTAAAAATCACATGAAAAATGCAATTTTCTTGGCATGTTGGCTTGGGAACATTACAAAAAGACTTTAGAAGATACCATTTGAAAAGAAAGGTATTTCTATGCAAAATTCAAGAGTAAGACAGAACCCCATGAAGATTGGAATAAGAAAAACAATTCATGATTTAAGAAGAAGGGGTTTAAATCCTCGATATTTAAGAACCATGGTAAGAGCTCTAGGATGAGCCTTCCTGCCAAAAGTGTGTATCAGAAAAATTTTCCATCCTAGAGTGGAAATAAACCATTAAGAGCAGCTCCAAGTAAGATAGATAACACGAAGAGAGAACCCTTGAAATGTTGGGGTTATGGAGAGGAACACTTGCTGAGGGATTGTCTGCATAGGAAGCCAAACAATGAGAGGGTCTACAAAATACAAGAGGCTACCACAGTCAATGATGTGGCCAAGATACTGCCACAAATTTATGCAGCCTTGGATAATAGACAAGCTGACCACCAAGCTTCAGTGGTGGAGATGGAAGATACGATTGCCAACCATCCTGTTTCCATTTTAATTGACCCTGGTTCTGATTTGAGTTATGCTTCCCCTCAAACTGTTGAGAAATGTAAATTGCAACAACTTAAACATGTTAAATCATGGCTGGTACAAATAGCCACTAGAACCAAAATAAAAGTAATAGAGGTCATACTAGCATGCCAATTTGTTATAAGTGGGTTTCCCACCCAAGCGAACCTAAACATACTTCCTATAGGATCTTATGACATGTTGATTGGCATGGATTGGTTGGATGCCCAGAAAACCAAGTTGGACTGTTACAGTAAAACTTTGGAATGTGAAAATGAAGAAGGAAGAAGGGTAACCCTACAAGGGATTCAAAAGATTTTCTGAGTGAGACAAATATCATCCCTCCAAGTGAAGAAGTATTGCAGAAAGGGACGTCCCTTGTATGCAATACAAGTAATAAAATATTTTGAGAATGAGAAACCTAGCCTAGAGGACCATCCCATATTAAGAGAATATAAATATGTATTCCCAAAATAGGTATCGGGTCTACCTCCAAGAATGGATATTGAATTTTCAATAGAAATTGTACCAGGAGCGGTGCCAATGTCTAGAACATCATATAGAATGAATACACCAAAGCTAGTTGAACTCAAACTACAACTGAAGGAGATGTGGGACAAAGGCTGCATTCGGCCTAGTGTGTCTCCCTGGGGAGCACAAGACTTGTTTGTGAAAAATAAAGATGGCACACTCAAACTGTGTATAGATTATAAAGAACTCAATAAGATGACCATCAAGAATAGTTATCCCTTGACAAGGATCGATGAATTGTTTGACCAATTAAGGGGTGCTACAATATTCTCCAAGATTGACTTGAAGTCTGGACATCATCAGGTTGGAATTAAATATGAAGACATCCACAAGACAACCTTTAGGACAAGATATGGTCACTATAAATTTGTGGTGGTGCCATTTGGGCTTACCAATGCACCAATCACTTTTATGTGCTTAATGAATAATGTATTCATAAAGTTCTTGGATAGTTTTGTGTTAGTTTTCATTGATGATATCCTAATCTATTCCAAGAATAGGGAATAACATGACGAACATGTCAATCTAGTACTCCAAGTACTAAGAGAACATCAACTCTATGCTAAGCTTAGTAAGTGTGACTTTTTCCAGAAACATGTCCATTACTTAGGCCGTGTTATTTCTGAGGAAGGATTGGAAGTTGATCCTGAAAAGATTAAAGTTATCATGGATTGGCCTACCCCAAAGGATGTATCTAATATTAGATCCTTTATGGGCCTAGCAGGATACTATAGGAGATTCATAAAGGGGTTCTTCAAGATTGGTTGCTCAATCACCTCCCTTCAGAAAAAGGTGGTTAAATTCATTTGGACATCAGAAAGTGAAGAAAGATTTCAAGAGTTGAAATACCTTCTAACCCATGCATTGTACTCGAGATTTCAGACCCAAACAAAGGCTTCCTTGTGTGTACAGATTCCTGCAAGGAAGGGCTCAAAGGAGTCCTTATGCAAGAAGGACATGTGATTTGCTATGAATCCAGAAAATTGAATGAGCATGAAGTCAATTATGTGACCCACAATATAGAATTGGATGCCATAGTGCATGCCTTAAAAATGTGGAGGCATTACCTTTTAGGTAGAAGATTTTTACTTATGACAGACCATAGTGGGTTGAGGTATTTGTTTGACCAACCAAAACTCAATGTGATACAAGCTAGGTGGATGGCTCTCCTTAGTGAGTTTGATTTTGAAATAAAACATATTAAAGTAAAGGAGAATAGGGTGGTTAATTCCCTTAGTAGAAGTATGGAAGTAGTTCACTTGGTAGTTGTAAGTGCCAATGAATTAGACATCAAAGAGAGGGTAAAAAATGCACAAGAAACATATGCATTTTTCAATACTGTGACATCATACCTAAAGCAAGAGCCCATAGGGATGAAGTATGAAGTTTATCATATGCTTAATGAAGGCCTGCTGACTTACAAGGGAAGATTGTATATTCCAAATTGTGATGACTTGAAGAGGTTCATAATGGATGAACTACACAAAAGACCATATACTGGTCATCTTGGTTATTAGAAAATGATCATGGCCACTAGGAAACTATTTTATTGGCCCAGAATGAAAAAGGACATAGTTGATTACTTATCTAAGTGTCTAGAATGTCAGCAAGTCAAGGCAGAGCACCAGCACCCAGTAGGGCTGTTGCATCCCCTACCAATTCCTGAATGGAAATGGGAAACCATATCCACGGATTTTATCACAGGATTACCAAGATCAACCAAACAGAGCGATGCCATCATGGTAGTTGTGGAAAAATTGAGCAAGGCTACTCACTTCATAACCGCTAAGTCAAATTTCAAGGCAATAGACATTGCCAACATTTTCATGAAAGAAATATTTAGATTGCATGGAATGCCTAAGGAAATTATATCCGACAGAGATACCAAATTTTCTTCCAACTTTTGGAAATCTCAGTTTTCTGGTTTTGAAACACAATTTATCTTTAGTACAGCCTATCACCCTCAAACTGATGGGAAAATAGAGAGGGTAAAATAAGTGTTAGAAGACATGTTGAGGATGCATGTAATGCATCAATCAAAGAAGTGGGAGGACTACCTGCCACTGGTAGAATTTTCTTACAACAATGGCTATCAAGAGTCATTAAAAATAAGCCATTTTTAAGCCCTCTATGGGAGACAATGCAACATTCCAATCAGATGGGACAACCCAGTAGACAAAGTTACAATCGGGCTAGATATGATAAAGGAAATGGAACAACAAGTAATTTAGACCAGACAGAATATGAAGATATCCCAGGATAGACAAAAGAGCTATGCAGACATGAAAATGACTCCTAGAGAATTCAAAGCAGGGGATCATGTGTATCTTCGAATTAGACCTAGGAAAATCTCTCTGAGGATGGGAGCTTGTGCCAAGATGGCACCTTGGTATTGTGGAACCTTTGATGTTTTGGATAGAGTAGGACCAATATCCTATCGACTAGAACTTCCTCCCACAGTGAAGGCACATAATGTTTTCCATGTTTCTTTATTAAAGAAGTATGTGCATGATTCTAATCATATTATTGATTGGTTTGTGATTTAGGTGAAACCTGAGGGAGAATTCCTGCCAAAACCTCAATGCATAATAGACATGAAGGAATCACCACTTAGAAACAGAACCATTGCACAGGTCAAGGTGTAGTGGAAACACTTTGGCCCAGATGAGGCTACATGGGAAATGGATGATGCCATGAGACATACATATCCATTTTTGTTTACTTTTGCACATACAAAGAACATCAATAGATAGAACATCGAGGAAGATGTTCCTTTAAGGGAGAAGGGATTGTAATACCCCTGTTTCCCCCAGTTTATAACTGGCCAAGAGACTATGGTGGACTAAATATGTGTGAATGTTTGATTTAATGAACCTTTGTATAAACGGGTCAATGTATGAATTTTCTGTTGTTAATAGAAATTTGATATGTGTTGCACAACTGTTGAAAGGGGAAAAGTTTGCCAAGATAGACCATGGATGCTATGAGAGAGATGGTGAGGGGAAAACAAGAATGGTTGAGATGACCCTCACCAGACCAGTACCTACTAGGTGTAATTTCTCAACGGTCCTCTGGCCCATAAATGAATTACCAATCAGGTTGGTAGTTGGAAGGCCATCCTCAAGAGTTAATGAGGAGATGGGGAAGGTTACCCATTTGTAAGGTTTCTAGGCCTGACCACAAATTGGGATTTGAACCCACGCAACCTTGTCGAGGAAGGCAAGAAAGGATATAATTTGGGGGAAAGAGATAGATCTGCAGGTTAGAGTAGAGTAGAGAGAACACTCTCCAGCGAGGAGAAGAGAAGCATGTTTCAACTCTGGAATAGAGAGAAAAAGATGAGCAATAAGCTCATTTTTGGCTGAAAGAATCCATGGGTAGGGTTTGTATACAAGTTGATAAACAAGGCTGATGAGTGACTGAGGAAGTACTCGTGCAGACCTCCGTGCTTGGAGTAGAGAAAACCAGTTGCTAATTTCCCGTGGGAGGAGGAGAGTAACCTTCGTCCTTGACTATCGTGGAGCAAAGAAAAAGAATCTCTCTCAGAGCACCATGGTCTATCTCGGGGGTGGCCAGTGGTAAATCTGATAGGAGTGGTCGTGCCTATGGTTGGGAGGAAACATGCACCCCTTTCAACAATTGATTCACATTTTCTAGTTGTGATAAGTATTTTAATACTCTATGTAATATATTGGATGTGATGATGTAATGTCTGTGTTTATGATTAAGTATTTCAGTATTTGAGTAGATATTTGAAATTTTCTTTGGTTTTTGTAAATTGTTATATATATATGATCTTTGATTTATCTCAGTTTAACTGCTAGAGAGTCATGGTTGTGAGTCCGCAGGAGACTCGGGGTATAAGTAAATAAAACACCTAAGTCCCGATGATCCTTTAATTTCTCCTTAGCAGGAATGTCAAGCTCGTTTCTATGGGAGAAGGGAGTTTCCCTCCATACTAACCACCCATCTGATCGAGGACTCATGCCCATGTCCTTAACCCAACTGCTGCAAAAAAAAAGATTTGTGCTTAGCCCACAATATTTTCCCAAAGGACCCATGTGACTAGGGCCTAGGAACCTTGTGCTAGTCCGAAAGGAGCTAGCTCTTTCAGCTTCGAGACTTTGAGACTTGTGACTCCAAAATCCTCAAAAACATCCTAAGGCCAAAGTCACAAATTGACGAGGGACGTCGATATGGGGATCCCATGTGGATCCCTCTCAGCCGTTAGATCATACTTAGGAAGGGAAGCGTCAAGTGCTTCAAGGAAGTCTTACTTCGAGAGAATAAGAGTGGTCTAACATCGAAACTCTCGAAGGCTGTAGTTGCAGAGTAAATTGGGACCGTCGAAATAGAGGGACACATGTCCACATATCAACGGTTATCTAGAAGTCCAGGTATTTGACAGTATAGGGACACGCGATGTTCTCCAAAGCACTGAAATCTAGAGTAAATCCTGGCTGTGGATGCTTGGTGACATGTGGCAATAGATCCGGCGTGGTCATGAGGGAAATATGGGAGATACACGTCAAACTCATGAATGCCAAATTTTCAAAGTGACGTGGACCATTTATATTCTAATCCTTTGGTGTCCCTTTCAACCATCGATCTAAGGGACCCACCCTCCTTTACCCAACCAACTCGGAATGCATCACGGAGCGACACGTGGCCCCTACTTGTTCCCTGTTTAAGGTTGTCCATTGAATTGGAGCCTTCAGATGAGAGGGTATGTGGAAATCAATCCCATATTCCGAAGACTTAGTACTCTGGAGGAACCTTGACAAGAACCTACATAGTGTGAAAACCTCTGAAGTTGCGAACACCGAAATGAATCTCGGCTGTTGGTAGGATGAGGACACTTGGCGCCAAATTAGAGAGTCCAGAGACTTAGCTCTTCGGGGATTCGCGAGGAGAGGAGTTGGAAATCTTAGAAAACCGGAGCCGCGAAGTAACATGAGCCACAGATCTATGGATCTACGTGAACTCTTACTAAATGTGAGATCGAAGGTCAAGGAAACTGTCAGTCCAATATAACGTGGCATCCTAATGTCATTCAAGATGACGTGGATGCACATTACACATGCCATGTGTCACCCATATATGGGGATTAACATACCCCTTATGCATGTTAGAGAATGACACATGTCACCCCCTATCGAGAACACATGTCACCCTAGCCCTCGCCGTGTGTCAGCTTCTGGTTCGTGCTTGCCTGACCAATGTGGTTGATGACATGTTCGGGACTCTGAGAGTTTGGATAACTTCGAGAGTTCGAAAGATTTGGGCCGTGGTACAATAGAAGAATTTCCAACATAAAATGTTGAACATTGATTTCCAAAGGGCTAAGGCCACGTGGAGAGATTTTGGGAGTTTGGGATTTTTTGGCATATTATGGTAAAGGGATGTTCAACGTAAAATTCTAAACGCTGATCGTCGAAAGGCTAAGACCATGTGGCGAGGTTTCAGGACTTCGGGAATTAGGAAAAAATAATGTTTAGTGCCGAACGTCAAAGATCCCAATTAATAACGCTCGAGTAACTTCGGGAGGCCATAAATTATAGACCAGAGCTCGGTTTTTAGTGCGGTGGTGACCGTTAGAAAGATCATGGCGAGTAGTAACTAGCGAATATCTCAGAATTAGGAATTGAGATAGTTAGGAAGAATATAAATTTGATGCCCCATCCCTAGAAAGGGTATTTAGGGGTGGGGTGTGTTACAATCAACAAGTTAAGCTTGTTGTCCCTATTTTTCAGCAGTTATATCAACAATATATTATATCCAAATCAACATGTAAAAGTTTTAGACTAGTTAGCAATGTCAGCAATAAAACTAGTAACCAATGTGGACCGAAAATAACATTTCAAGACTGAATAAAAATGGTTGTCATAAAAGTAAATTTCTGCAAAAATATATCAGCCTTATGGCTGTAACATTCAACGAAGTACAACATCAAATCTGACCATCAAAAAGTGCCAAAAGCTATCCCAATAGATGTACCTAGGTTGGTAGGTTAAAATAGCAAAGTTAGAGGGTTAGTATAGGGTTAGTTTGTGAGATATTAACGTTTAGGGTTAGAGTTTTTTGCAGCCTAATGGTTGTGGGAAACAAGTTAGTACAATAATAAGAATTTGTTGGAGAAAGAGGATGCCCTAAGGGAGGAATAATTCCCAAGGAATCAAGATCATTATCCAAAAGAGAGAGATTTAAAACTTAAAGAAATCACATTTCCCAATGCAATATTATGTTTTTCCAATGCAATAATAAATGACTAGTGCTCTTAATATTTGGGTTTAATGGGGTCATGCAAAGAAATATCTAGAGAAGCTACCTCCTTGGGGGTGTAAACCCTCTCACTGACCAAGGCAAGTTTCTCTAACTAGGATTTAAGCTAAGAGGGTGTATGCCTTTATACTTCTCTTATCAAACCCTTGTTTAACCAATAATATGAAGCATAAAATGATGAAGACTATGATGGGGGTGTATGCCCTTATACTTCCCACCTAGTTCCTAGCACACTAGCCTTGAATTGAAACAAATGATAGCATGAAAGTAAAAACCATACCAATTCAAGGAAGAATGATAAGATAATCCGCCACAATAGCAAGAGAGAAGCCTTCCAAGGCTAGCGCATCACTTCCATCAACCATACATCAAGAGATAACCATAAAAAAGAGATTAAGAGAGATAATTTTCCAAAGGTAGCGCAAATTTCAGACCAAGTCCTTCTCCAAGATGGGAGAGTTATGTTAAAATGAGATATTATGATCTCTTATTTATACAAAAAGTCACCAAGGTAACTTTTCCACATGTTTAGGGGTAAACCATAATACTAGGGGTCAACAAACCTAATATTTCCCCCTTAACAAAGTAATATTAAACAATTCATTAAAAATTCACTTTTTCACATAAGAAAACCCTAATTTTAGAAGGATGTCACCCCTTTAGGGGATGTTTTGTCATTTGGAGCAAGTTGTTGGTGTAGGATGAGGGTGGTATCCTTGGCAAAGACACATGTCAAGTATCCAAGTTGTTTCCTTCATAGTCAAAGCTGATTTATGCTCCAAATGTCCAAGTGCCAATGCATTCCACCTCACCACCAAGCCCTAACCCCCGTAGGTGACGTCATGCCTCTAGATGTGACATTTTTCCTCTCCTAGGAAAAACATTTGGCATGTGGGGGCTAGGATAGATCATCTAAGTAATCTTTAAGGAATTCCAATTTTTATCTTTCTCATTTGGCATGTGGGCCCTTGACATCCACTTGTGGGCTTCAAACCCCATGGAAGCCCAAGCTAGGCTTGTTCTTCCAAAACTGTCCACCAACTTGGTCCTGCAAAGACAAATAATCACGCCCTCCAAGGATCTCAAGTCATAACATCATGACAAGTGAATCCAATCAACAAATGAGCCACCTAAGAATGTGCATCAAAGATCACTATATCAAACAATTAATTGCTTAAAGACATTATGCGACTTGTCAAGCTTGAATATGGGAGGATTGACGAGTTGTCCTATTGGGTAGATATTTCCCTAGCTCAAGGAGAGTTTCAAAGAAATCCCTCTCTAAGCCATGTAGAGTGGGTGAAGTGGTTAGGGTCAAGACTCAAATCAGAATAGGGCTCATGACATACAAGGGGTCGTAGTGTCTCATTCATGGGTACCTTTGTAGAGGGTGTGTGGTACCTTTGTCTACAATGCGCTTTTTTCAAGCCCTTTATTTTTTCATTCTTTCATTCTTTCATAAATTTAAGGAAAGGTTGAAGGCCACCACCCTGGCGTGGTGTCTAGATAATGGAAATGTCACCCACAAAAACCTAGTGGAAATGAAAAGGTTGGCTCGTGATGAGACCCCCTTTCTCTCAGCCATGCAACTGAGAGCCATTACCCTATTTGGGCGACCAGAGGATGGTAAATTCATACCACTAGATATTCATGGACGTGATATGCTCGCTCATGATGAGACCTCCTATCCTTCAACTAACCTTTTAATCATTTATATCATATTTCATTGTGGGTCCCCCTTTACTCAAAGATAAGCTATTCATTGCTTTCTTGGGTGATACATAGGAGAAGCATCTAGAAGGTTCATACATAGGCTTTTATCTTTTACCCAACATCAATACCTCTGGGCCTTCAACAACTTCTTCCCATAGGATGATGGAAAACCCCTTCTTGGGTCAATACACCCTAAAATCCCAAGAGATAAGGAAATGGGGGGGAATAGTGATGGAAAGTGGTAAGTATGGCTGGGAACAATACGATCATTTTTCAAGGGAGTTCCTAGTATAAAACCCATCCCAAAGGAAGACCACTTACTAGGACACAATGTTAACCACTAAGGTGAAGCAGGGAAAAAGACATAATGTCCAAGCATATATCATGAAATCTAGAGAAATCTAAGATACAACATACTCAAATGGATTAAATATTGAAATTATGCCTACCATAATATTGACTTGTACCTCATGGAGAAAGGCCCACTACCTTCCAGAAGCTAGCTGATGTGGTGGATGTCATCTGGAAATTTGCGACCATCTGTGGTGGTGAGGAGGGTCTCCATCTATGAAAAAGATTGTTTTTGGTCATGTAGTCTCTCGGCACTCCATATCTACAACTTGAGGGCCTCGAGACATAATCTCCTTAGTTATACAGAAAATGGCGTTAACAGTGCATAAAGGATAAAAATTCCCTTGTAAAAATAAAAGGGCTAATTTGTTAAAGTTGGCTATAGGAAATTGCATGCCCAAAGTTGGATAATCCTCCATATTTTAATATTTAGTTTGTAAATTGATTACTAAAATATTTTTAATATGATTGTACAATTAGGTGTGCATTTCAACTTCATAAAGGGTGATTTCTATTCACAAATATTCATGACCTTTTGATGAATTAGAGGATGGTGGATTATGCGAGAAATCAAGGTCAATGACTTCTAACCAACCAATTATACATAAAAAATGGAATAAACATTAACTCTAATTTTCACAATAGAATAAAGAGGTCAATATTAGAAGAAATATTACAAGTTACAGGGTTGTAGAAAAGCAGTGCATCTTTCTATACATACGTTTGTGCAATTTGAAACTTAAAACCCTTTGCCCTGCAAAAAGACAAAAAAATGTCTTCTAGGACAACGACGGAAAATTTTGCATTGGTGTAAATTTTTCCTTGGTGCAAAATGCATGCCAGGCTACATTAAAATGCATTCCTAGGTCTCAAAACTCATTGAATTTGAGTGGGTAAAATTGTAAAGGATTTTTTAAGTCATTTTTCATAATCCCATATACTTATTTTTACACTTTTAGTCATAAGAGAATATGTTGTGCAATAATAGGCAAGATATGCCTAGTAAAATCCTATAAATGCCCAATCTGTTTTAAAACATAAGAAGAGGTTTTATTATACCTTAGATTTGAGTTGTGAAAGTTTTTGAGGTTGTGGTTTATCATATTATACCTATTCATATTGTTAAGTTTGCAATTGCAAGTTAAAAAAGGGTTGTTGTGCAAAAGAAGCAAAGTTTTCCTTGTAATTTGGAAGGTCATAACCGTATTAGGTGACCAAGTCAAAATGCATGCCCAAGCTGCTTTGTAGCTCTAATTTTTTTTTTATAATTTTTAATATGGATTTCCATATATGAAAAATTTACCCATGTAATCTAAAGTGCAATTTAAGAACAAGATAGGCTTCTTTTATGCACCTAGATTCGGGATTACATGTAAATCTGAAGTGAAAATGACATTAGAGTTAAAATCACGCCCTAGTATCAATGTTGACGCAAATTGAGTGGTTCAACTTGAATAAGGTGTAATTTGTGATTATACATATGCAAATAGCCTTATAGTGTAATTTTCATACAAAAACCTACCTGATGTGCATAAAGTCTAACAATTGCCTTGTAAAATCGAAGAGCAAATTTGTTAAAGTTGGCTATAGGTAGGTGCATGCCCAAAGGTGGATAAGACTCCATAATTTAATTTTTAAGTTGTAACTTTATTATTAAAATAGTTTTAACATTTTTGTACAATTATGAGTGCATTTACACTCCAAAAAGGATGATTTATTGAACAAAGATTCATGACCTTTTGATGAAATAAATAATGAATATGTCAATATTATATAAAATATTACAAGCTACATGGTTGTACAAAAGTTGTAGAAATGCTACAGTGGTGGATTTTGTATGATGAGATGATGCATATATAGGATAGTGAGTAAGTCATTCCTTAATATGAGACATGTATTCCTTAAGAAGAAAATGCATGCTCAAAAATGAAAATTATGTGTTTTCTGCTTGAAAGCAGAGCATGCTTTAAAATGCATGCCCTTGAGTAAAAAATGCAAGCCTTGTGTTAGGATTTGCATGATAACTTCTTGAAATCATAATGTTATAGAAAATTCATACCATTAGATGAATTATGCACATTATGCATACCGTCCTTATGAAATTTCATGAAAATGGGGCATTGAGGAAAATGCACGCCCTGTTAGGGAAAAAGGAAGGTTGTACATATGTTGTTCTGTATCAAGATGGTGCAGGGTGAAATATATATTTTGGTTTGGGGTTATATGCATGAATTAATATGTATTGTTACATATGCAACTATGAAATGATTTATAGTGATAGATGATAGATTAATGATTACACAAACGAAATATTGTGTTTGTGGATTGTTGTTATAGATGAAGTTTGAACATACCCTAGAGTGAAAATTGCAATCCTCGTGTTAGTATTTGCATTACATATTCCTTAAATCACAATGTTAGGGAAAATTCATATCTTTAGATGAATTATATAAATTATTCACATTGTCCTTATGGAATTTCATGAAAACAGGGCATCAAGGAAAATGCATGCCCTGTTATGGAAAAATGCAGGTTGTATATATGTTGTTGATCCCCAAAATTCGTTGTAGGGTGAAATATACATTTTGGTTTGGGGTTATATGCATGAAATAATATGTATTGTTACATATACAATTCTAAAATTCTTTATAGTGATAGATGATAGATTAATAATTCCTCAAGTGAAATATTGTGGTTGTGGACTGTTGTTGTATATGAACATACCCAGTAGGGTATTTGTGCAAGATTTCTTGGATATTACGGTTTAATAATATGTATGTATATAATTCGTATCATTAAATGAATTATTCACATTATTCACACCATCCTTATGAAATTTTATGAAAAGGGGGCATTGAGGAAAATGCATGCCCTATTAGGGAAAAATGTAGGTTGTACATATGTTGTTCTGTATCAAGATGGTGCAGGGTGAAATATATATTTTGGTTTGGGGTTATATGCATGAATTAATATGTATTATTACATATGAAACTATGAAATGATTTATATTGATAGATGATATATTAATGATTACACAAGTGAAATATTGTGGTTGTGGATTGTTGTTATAGATGAAGTTTGAACCTACCTTGGAATGAAAATTGCAATCCTTGTGTCAGGATTTGCATTACATATTCCTTAAATTACAATGTTAGGGAACATTCATATCTTTAGATGAATTATGCACATTATGCACATTGTCCTTATGGAATTTCATGAAAACATGGCATTGAGGAAAATGCATGCCATGTTATGGAAAAACACAGGCTGTATATATGTTGTTGATCCCCAATTCGTTGTAGGGTGAAATATACATTTTGGTTTGGGGTTACATGCATGAAATAATATGTATTGTTACATATACAATTCTGAAATTATTTATAGTCATAGATGATAGATTAATAATTCCTAAAGTGAAATATTGTGGTTGTGGACTGTTGTTGTATATGACCATACCCAATAGGGTATTTGTGCAAGATTACTTGGATATTAGGGTTTAAGACTATGTATGTATATAAATATGNTATATATATATATATATATATATATATATATATATATATATATATATATATATATATATATATATATATATATATATATATATATATTGGATTATGAGTGGTCATGGTATGAACATTACCATTTTGGAGGAAATTGGACAAATCTTGCATTTGTAGCTTGTGTGTGTATTGTAATTTGCATGCATAATTATTATTTTACAAGCCATATTCATACTTGATACATATAAGTTTCATATTCATTACAACAAAGATAAATCTATGCAATTATCATTGTTATATCAAAATGTCAAGTACATGAAACTACTTATGTTTTACTCAAACATCTTGCAAGCAAGATGAAAATGGTGGTGTATATGTGTATAACTCAATCTCAAGTAACTTTTAAAGTATTACAAACATTGATATGTGACTATACACATTAATACATGTCAATAACTATACACACTCATACATGTCATTAACTGCATAAAATAAAATACATTGTTAATAAACTATTAGAATAATGATATATATTACATCTTTAAATGTAATTACATGGAGTACATGGTATATAAACCAATGTTATTTTGTAACTACCCTAGGTTGCTTGGGAGGTTTCTGTGATCCCTTCTCTTGAGATGAAGAAAAATCTGCAGAGCCTCTCTTTGTTGTTGTAGAGGTTTCTGATTGTTTTGTAGTTGTAGTAGGTACATATTGTAATTGTTTCTCTATATCTTTAATTTTATTTGCATAATTTTGCAATTTCTCTTGCAATCTTGCTTTTTCTTTTGCTTGTTTTTTCAACAAATATGTATTCTTCTTATACTTCTCGTCATTGGCATTTTGAATCTTTTCAAGTTATTCCTTTTTTGTTTTCAGTTTGGATCGAACATCAACCAATTGACCCCTGAGTTTTGGTATTTCATTCTCAATCTCTTGTTCCCTCAAATATTGTTTCTTCGATGCAACAAACAAAATTTGCACCGAGTCAATTATTGTTGTACTTTGTAATTTCTGCTACAAATAAACAATTTGGGATTTCAACATTTGTATCTTAGTGTCACATCCCAAATGTTGTGCCTTTCAGTTCTATAAGAGTTCATTATTGAGCTCTTTAATATTTTCATCTCTCTTAACTATTGTCATCTTCAATGATTCCACCATTGGTGATGGGAGATAGAGATCAACTAGAACACTACTTAATACTTTAGCTTCATGATACATCTTCTCTTTTCCTTCTATGTACTTTTCCAAGTCTTTTGAAGGAATTTGTTTTGTTGGACTACCCTGGATTATATATTTACCCTTACCCATACCCTGAATTTTACCTTTATCCTGATGTTTTCCACCTTCTTTGCTCTGACGTTATATTTCCTTATCAAGTTCTGTACTCTTCTCTTTTTCCACATTGCCCTTACTTTTAACTTTTACCTTACCCATACCCTTAATTTTACTTGCATCCTTACCATTGCCACCTTCTTTAGTAAACATTTTTATTTCTTTTTTAAGTTATCTAATATTCCCATTTTCTCTGAGAAATTCCATCTTTTTCTGATTCAACTTAGTATTTTTGTTATGCTTTTTTTTCTTCAAACTGTCCACTTTGTTCTTATATTGTTCAATCTTTGAATTATTCTTCCGACGTAGATTTATCACTGTATTTTCAAATTCAACTTAAAAATTTTCAATAAGTCCCTCTTTCTCCTTCAAACTCTTTTTTAATTCATCCACTTTTGGATTACTTGTAGTATTCAATGGAGGTATTTTCAAAACTTGTGGTCTACTTTTCAATTCTTCTTAAATATTTGAAATAGTTCTTGTATCTGTAGCCAATGAAATTTTGAAAATTTTCCTAGAATCATCAATATCCCTCATACATTCATCTATAACGAGGGATAGCTCAATTTTTAATCCAACTATGATACGATCTTTTCCCTACACTATACTGCTTGATTGTTGTATTTTCCTTGCAATTGCATTTTCCATATTTCCAATTTTCTTCGAGCATTCCATATTAATGATATGCTATATTTCGTACTTTTCCTTCTAGGTGTGTATAGACTAAGAATCCTCTATTGCAAAAAGTATGTAATACATCATTCTATCCAATGCCCGAATCTGTTATAAAAAATGTATGTTGGACTATTCACATTTGAACTTGGAGAGGTAGAATCAATACCCATAAAGGGACATTATAATCAGGTAATATCATTTTAGGAGGAATTCTGTCAATTATAGTTTCTAAAGTAATACATATATCATCATTGCATGTTTCCATATAATGGTCCATACCTCCCTACTCCTTGGCTTCATTCATAGATTCATGTAGGTCTCTTAAAGTTATGATAACATTAACTTCATCTTTGGAAACTATATTAGAACTAGTTTCCACACCATCAACTACCGTATGTTCAGGTACTTCCTCAATGGGTTTCTTCATTTTTGAATTCCTAATGTAGGTTTTAAGAGGGATTTTTTGGTCACTCGGGCGATATAAATCAATAATTTTCTACAGTGTGCCCGAAAAACTAAACTTAATCTTCTTCTTTTTTACTTTCTTCAAGGGCATGATGTAATTTTTTAGCCAATAGATGATGGACATCTACGACCATGTCTTCAACCCAATAAATGACTAGCCTCATGTAGTCACCGAAAATATCAGTCTTATGATGATTCATAATTGTCCTAAGGAAAATTTAAATCAAAGACATGCATAGTCCCCGAGGAACATCTAGCATTCTTAAAACGTTCCTAGGAATATATACCCTTTTCCCACATATTGTATTGACCATCTCCATATTTTCTACCTTGGGGATTTTTTAAAGTTAAATGTTGCTCCCCCTCTCCATGGAATTTTTTTTTCTCTTGCAAGAAAATCAACTTCTAGGCAAACTCTCTGGCCAAATAGTTTCAGTTCCATAGCTATGTCATTATAATTAGCTATGTCCATATCTATCTCATCCTTTTCAAAATGGAAGGTTCCAAACATAAAGTCAAAAACCTCTGCTCTTCTCAGGATATTAGTATACCTGTTAGACAATTTGTTGTGTCTCTCCATGCTTCAACACACTCCTAGAATTTTTTGACAGTGAGATTTTCATCCTGGGAACTGCCATGGTAAAGTTGTTGGATTATTGAGAGGGGGGTGAATCAATAATATTACTTTTTAATACTTTTTAACCACAATGTATATAAGTGTTGTTATTCTTATGATCAATTTACCAATATCATTCAATAAGTGTAGAATAAATAAATCATGAACAATGAGAAATCATACACATACACATTACACCAATATTTTTACATGGAAACCCAATGAAGGAGAAAACCAAATAATGTTTTTTCTTATATGTCTTTAAGAATTACAGTCATTGGAAGCACTGACTTCCTTTGTTCCCCTACTACAACTAGAAGGAGACACCAACCCCCTCAATTCTCAACCTACAACCCGAGGGAAGCTCCAACTCCCCAATTCTCTAGCTACAACCAGAAGGAGGCTACAACCCCCTATGTTCTCTGGTTGTAATCGGAAGGTGGCTACAACCACCTATCATTTCCCCATCCAAGCTGCCCTGAAGTATAAATGTCAAATTTAGACAACCTGTCACTATCACTGAATCAAATCTGCCACTGTAATAACTGTCACTGAAATCCTGTCCCAACATGTAGCAAAATTCTTCAAAAATTTCCTACAGATCCATGACTTTTCTATACTGCAACACATGAGTATCCAAGCCTTTCCCTTCTACAACTCGTGGATGTCCGCACCTTTGCTCACTGCAACTCACGGACTAGAAAAAAACTCTGCTAGTACACCAACACTCTCTTTGTTTGTGTCACTGTCTCAATATTTGTCATTGTCTAATCACTTTGTATCTATTCACAAACTGGCTGATCTGATAGAAAAAATACTCATCCAATATCCAAGTAGATCTAACACAACCATGAACTAGGTTCATACACATTTCCTACTAAACTCATGTAATATACAAACCCATTACATTAACCATACATCAAACCCTCACTATCATGTAAAACCAACCTGTACTGATAACACTATGTATCAACCATAAACCCGATAGAAATATGTCACTAAAGATAGATCTGATCTTCCTTTTCAGCTTTGGCAACATATCCATGCTTTGTCTACATTAAACCTGTGGGTACTTGTGCTTTGTCCCACTATGGGTGATGAATGTCCAGTCCCTTCTAGTACTACAACCTGTAGATGTCTCTAATGAAACCCTAGTTCTATACCAATAGTATCGACCCTTCAAACCTACAACTTTATCGCTGCTTCAGACTCACTGGTATATATTTGTCAATGATACCTTCCCATAACATTTCACACGATAGATATTCAATGTGCTCAAATTAGGTGCTAATGAGAGACCCTTTCTCTCTTATTTATACTCTCCAAGTAGCTTCCTTTGGGGGTTTTCTTCTAACTGTTTTATCCAAATTCCTTCTTTTAGGGCTAACCTACTTTTAACTACTTTTCCCACTTACAACCAATTTATCCACAAATAGTAAACTCACCACATATAGTTGCAACTAATTTATTTTTAATTATTTTCTTTTTGCAACAACTTTACCCATGGTTAACTCCTAGTTACAACCACTTTGACTAGTAAACTTCTTCTAGGATTTTCTATAATAATTGATTTCTTTGACCTTCTAGGGGATTTTATATAACTCATGAGGGTTCTCTAACTTCACTAAGCCATATCTCCTCAACCGTGAGGAACTACATGACGTACCACATATCACCATAAACGATACAACATGTACTATCCATCTATGATAGTCTTTCCTGCAAATTCATTGATATTCATTAACTTATTCCTCAACCAAACATGGGTCCCTTATATACACTTTTGGGGATACTGGAATTTTCTATCATACTTGATTCAAGGGTTGACATCAATGAAAAACAACCCAATTAATCAACAATCTGCCCCTTTATCATTAATGTCAACACTCTGATGCAATACTGAATTCGTGACACTCATGCCCTCCCTGTGACCATCACTCCCCCTGGAATCATGCCTCTATGCTTTCTCCCCATGCATCTGATGAATCTCTCTCCCTTTGACATCAATGGAAAAGGTAACTTCCCTGTTAGGGCTTCTCCTACTGACTGAACTCTCCTTGGGGATGCTCTTTCTATCTAAACTATCCTCTGCCCACTTCATGGTGCTTCCTCGTGTAAATCTATGACATATAAGAATAACACTCAAAATTCATTGTGGGGTAGAAACTATTCTGAGTTTCTGGCAAAGATACTCAAAATCTTCCCTTGGAAGCGGTTTTGTGAAGATGTATGCAACCTTCTCTTTGGTCCCAACATACTCAACTCGAATGTTCTTCTCTACATCCTGTTCCAGTAGAAAATGAAACTTGATCAGAATGTGCTTCTTTTTGAAGTGCATCACTGTATTCTTTGAGATAATGATGGCACTTGTGTTATCACAATATATTGGAATGGGCTCATCATACTTGACCTGTATATATTTCAATGTTTGTTTCATCCATAAGACTTGTGTAAAATATGCTGATGCTGCAATATACTCTTCTTTGGCTATAGACAATGATATTGATGATTGTTTATTGCTTAGCCAAGATAACAAACACTCAACCAAGCAGTAAGATGCTCCACTTGTACTTATTCGATCATCAATACAACCTACCCAATCTGCATCTATGTAGACAATAATTGATAGATCCTTTCCTTTTGGATACCTTAATCCAAATTCTTTTGTTCCCTTGAGATATCTGAATATCCTCTTTACTGCTAAAACATGTGATTCCTTTGGTGCTGCTTGAAATCATGCTACCTGTCCAACTGCCTGCACCACATCTAGTCTAGAAGCTATTACATAAAGTAATATGACAATCATTGACCTGCACTACCTCTGATCTATATCCTTTGAATCATCATCTTTACTTAACTTGCAACTGGTTTTCATAGGAGTACCAACTGGTTTGCAATCTTCCATTCCAAACCTCTTTATTATTTCTCTGATATACTTGGTTTGAGAGATAAAAATCCCTTGAGTGCTTTGACATATTTGAAGACCGAAAAATAAATATAATTCTCCAAGTAATGACATTTCAAACTCATCCTGCATATCCTTTGTAAAATTATGGCTCATCCTATCATCATCACTACTAAAGTTAATATCATCAACATAAACCTCAATTAACAAAATACTATCTTGATTTACCTTGATGTAGAGGTTGTTGTCTACATTCCCTTTTCTGAACACTTGCTACTGTAAGTATCTATCCAATGTAGAATACCATGCTTTGGGGGGCCTGTTTAAGACCATACAAGGCCTTCTTCAGCTTGCAAACATAATTTTCATTCTTTGACAACTGAAATCCTTTTGGTTGCTCAATGTAGACTTCTTCCTCTAGATCCCTGTTTAGGAAGGATGATTTTATGCCCATATGATACACTTTAATATTCTTGGAGCATGCATAAGCTAGGATCAATCTGATTTCTTCCATTCTTGCTACTGGGGAAAACATCTCTTCAAAGTCTATACCTTCAACCTGAGTGTATCCTTTACATACCAATCTTACTTTATTTTTGTTAACCTTTCCATCTTCGTTCAATTTGTTTCTGAAGACCTACTTTGTACTAATCACATTCTTGTTCCTTGGCCTTGGAACCAATTCCCAAGTTTCATTCTTCTCTATCTGATCTAACTCTTCATCCATGGCTTTGATCCAAAATTCATCCTTGTTTGATTCTTCAAAATTTCTTGGCTCAATTTTGGATAGTAGTGCTAAGTGTAACTATTCTGGTGAACATATTCTTCTTCCAGTTTGAACTCCTGCATCTTTTTTTCCCGATAATCTAACTTGATGGATGATTCTTTTGCATTATTCTACTAGGTTTCTTTGGAGGTACTTGAAGATATTGTTGTTCCTACTCTTCCTCTTCTGACTTCTCTTCTTATTCTTCCTCTTCTGCTACTTCTTCTTCCTTTATTTATTCTTCATGAACATGTTCCAAAGAGTCCTTTCATTCTTCTTTTATCCTTCATCCACCTATCTCATCAAATTTCACATTGATGCTTTCCACAATTTTGTTGAGACTTAGATTGAAGCATTTGTATGCTTTCCTTTTGCTAGAGTACCCAACAAGTATACCTTTGTCAACACGAGAAAACTTTCCTAGTTTTCCATCTTCTCTTTTAATGTATCATTTTCTTCCAAACACTCTGAAATGATTCACATTCCATGCTTACTACAAAAGTCCATAAATCCCTTTGAAGTAAAATCTCCTCCATTGTCTGGTCTTAAACATTTGATTTTCGAATCTATTTCATTTTCAAACATCTCCTTGTACATTTTGAAGTTCTCAAATGCCTCTAACTTCTTCTCGAGAAAACAAACTGCAATCATTCTTGTATAATCATCAACTAATAGCATAAAGTACTTCTCACCTTCCAAACCCTTTGTTCTAGTTGGTCCAAATAGATCAATATGCACAATTTCCAGTGATCTTGTTTTGGAGTATTCCTTTGATTTGAACTTAGTATTTCCATTCTTTCCTTGTTGACAATGCTTGCATAATTTATTTGTTGGATTCACGATCTGGGAATTTATCTGACTTCTTCCTTTCTGCTGACCTTGACAAGATTATAAAATTTTATGTGAACCATTCATCTGTGCCATAACCAAACTTCATCTTCCTTTCCTAAAAAACACTTTTCTTTTCCAATTTCACTTAGTACACACACATATATGTTACTTGTATTTCTCATAGTTGTCGTCACCACTCTACCTGAATTTTATTTTCTTATATTGCATTTCTGTGACTCAAACACAAGTTTGTGACCTTGCTCACACATTTGACTTACACTTAGAATTATGTGTTTCATATATTCCTCTAGTAGAACATTTTCTACCTTGGAATCCTTACTTCCAATCTTGTATGTGCCTCTTCCAATGATTCTATTTGAGTTGTCATTTCCAAAAGAGACTAATCCATATCTTTCCTTTTTCAAAGTTAGAAACTTGTCCTTTTCACCCGTCATGTGCTTTGAACAACCACTGTCAACATACCAACCACGTTTCTTGTGTTGAGGTTGTAGAGCGAGTGTGCATTCTTCATTGTTGTAGTGATTCTTCTTTCTTACCCATATTCTTTGTGATTCCTATCTGTGACTTTTATTATTTTTTTGTGATTCTCTTAGAGGAACTGTTATTCTACAATATTTGGCCATATGTTCAAAGTTGTTGCACTTGTAGCATTCCACTTTGGTACTCAAAAATTCAAACTTGTTGTAGTTTCTGCTCTGCATTTCATTAGGCATTATTGAATAAGCATTTCTTGTATATCCTTGATAGTTGTTTATGTTCCTGTCGTTGAATCTGAAATTCATAGCCTTGTGCCCACAGTTATTACATGAATAGAATAATCCAATAAAAATCGTTTGATACATGGGAGCTGGATATCTTCTGAATGGTGTCGACTTTCTAAATCCTTCTTCTTCTTGAGATATTTTTTCTTCTGACTGCTACTGATTATGAACTCTGAATATTCTTGGAGGTGGATTATATCTGTGATATGACTTTTGAATCTTCTTGTCTTCTTCCTTTTCACTAGATCCTCTGATTGTCTCTGCATAGCTTGTTTGTTTTGTTTCCTAATATGTTGTTCTGGAGCTTGAGCCCTTTTCTGTTTGGTTATATCCTAGTCCGGACTTGTCATGATGTGGTATTTGAGTGCTTATAATCTCATCCAAAATTTTAGAGATGTTCTGCATGTTTTTCTTTTGAAGATCTTTTCTCAATACAACAATCTATGCTTCCAAACTTCCAATGATCCCGTCTTTTTCTTCTAACGGTTATTTGAGTGATTCTTCAATTCTATTGTCTTCTTCTACTTGGATTTTTAATTTAGTGATCATATGCTCTAGTTCTTTGGAGTTGGAATTTTGAGTTACCTCTTTTCTTTTTAGTTCTTCCTATAGTGACTTGTTTTTCTTCTTTTGTCTTTTTTATAACTTCTATGGCACTCAACAATTCTTCTCTGTAATCAACGCATGCCTTTTCATATTATTCTTTGGTGCCTTCTTCATCATATTCTTCTACTTCCATGAATATAACCCTTTCTGTATCACTATCGCTGACTTCATCTTCGTCTGATGAGGAACTATCTTCTTTGGTGCAAAGACTTTTCTTGAAAAAAATATTTTTGGTTCTTTTGCGTTTGTACATTTGTTTCCTATTAGAGTCATCTTCTTCATTTATTTTCTTTTTCTTATGGGGACATTTATTAGCAAAATGACCAATACCATCACAATTAAAAAAAATCAATGGAAGCTTACCTCTATATTTGCTAGTTCCCCTTTTCAGCCTTCTGATGAAGTTTGCTACTTCTTCATCATCTTCTAAGATATCACTATTGCTACTATCTGACTTTGCCTTTTTCTTTGTCTTCTTAGATGCTTTTAATTTTTCTTCCTTTGTAGCTGGATTGTCTTGTTCTATTCTCATCTCGTAAGCTATGAGTGTCCCATGCAACTCATCCATGGTTAGTGTAGCTAGGTCCACTCTCTCTTCTAATGCTGAAATATTTGAATCAAATCTCATTGGTAGAGATCTCAATACCTTTTTGACAACAATTTGTTTCTTTAAATCATCTTCCAAACCTATGATATTGTTTACTACTTCATCAAATCGTAAAAAGTAGGCTGCTATGTATTCATCTTCATTCATCTTTAGTTGTTCAAATTTTTCTCTGAAAATTTGAAGTTTAACTTCCTTGACTTTCTCATCTCCTTCATATATGTTCTTCAATTTGTCCCATATTTATTTCGCGGAATTACAATGCATAACCTTGGTGTATATTGATTTATTTATACCATTCAAGAGTGCACTTGTAGCTCTTGAATTAATTTCTTCAAGTTTATTTCCATCTTTATCTATTGGAGGAGTATTTGGTTCTTTGTATCTATCTACTACTGATCGCCAGACATCAAATCCTAGTGATTGTATGTGTGTCTTCATTATTTTTCTCTAGAAGGCATAATTTTCCCCATCAAACTGTGGTATCCCAATCTTAGATTAATCCATGATCTCCTTCCAGTTGTTAGACTGTCGTTTGAAGGACCTTCTTTGATACCAATTCTTGGATTACTGAGAGGGGGGGTGAATCAATATAATGATTTTTAATCCTTTTTAACCACATGATATATAAGTGTTGTTATCCTTATGATTAGTTTACCAATATCATTCAACAAGTGTAGAATAAATAAATCATGAACAATGAGCAATCATACACAGTACGCCTGTATTTTTACGTGGAAACCCAATGCGGGAGAAAACCACTGAATGATTTTTATTATATGTTGTTAATAAGTACATTCATCGGAAGCACCAACTTCCTTTGTTCTCGAGCTACAACTAGAAGGAGGCTCCATCCCCCTAGATTCTTAGGCTACAACCCGAGGGAAGCTCCAACTCCCCAATTCTCTGGCTACAACCAGAAGGAGGTACAACCCCCTGTTTTCGCCGACTATAACCAAAAGGTGGCTACAACGACCTATATTTTCCCCTGTCCAAACTGCCTTGAAGTATAAATGTCAAATTTAGACAACCTGTCACTACCACTGAATCAATTCTGTCACTGAAATCATGTCCCAACCTGTACCAAACTTCTGGAAAACTTTCCAGCGGATCCATGACCCATCTATACTGCAACACGTGGGTATCTGTGCCTTTCCCTTATACAACTCGCAAATGTTCGTGCCTCTTCTTGCTGCAACTCGCAGAATAGAAAAAAACTCTGCTAGTACACCAACACTCTCTCTGTCTCTCTGTCACTTCTTGATCGCTCTGTATCTGTTCAAAAAATGGTTGATTTGATAGAAACACTACTCATACAATATCCAAGTAGATATAACACAACCATGTACTAGGTTCATACATATGTCTTACTGAATTGATGTAATATACAAACCCCTTACATTAACCATACATCAAACCCTCACTAGTATGAAAACCCATCTTATACTGATAAAACTATTTCTCAACCATAAATCCTCAACTATACTCCAAATAGCATAGGATATGTTTTAACAAGATGCTCAATGACGTATCCCAACAACAAACAACCAATACAGTAGCATTGTATCTCTGAAGATCTGTCTTGTACATAATATACCATACAACTAATAGTCCCTAAAGGATAAGATCTCAATCTCCCATGACCATATCAATGTTGATTAATTGGGTTGGTTGTCATTGTTGTCAACCCTTAAAGCAAGTCCGGTAGAAATTTTTGGTATCGCCAACAATATGGTTAAGGGAATTCAGTTTGATTGATGTATAATGGTATGAATTTTAATATATTGGTAGGTAAAACTATTCTATATGGATAATACATGTCATTCCATTTATGATGTTATGTGTTATGGGTGTTCTATATGCACTAAAAACCCTCAATTAAATTGTCAACCCGGGGTAAGTAAACTTAGAGTTGCAACACTATATGTGCCAAGGCAGAAAGGCTAGAGGTAGTATAGTCTAATTAAGGAAATGGTCTATATAAGGGATAATGTACTTAAGAAAAGGCTATCAATGATCAAACCCTATCAAGGAACTTAAACTATTTACCCTAAGTAACAATTGAACAATGGATCGATGGATTGTCCTAAGAAAGCAAATGAAAACCCTAAAATGAACACGTTAACTTAATCAATCTAATGAGAAAAAGAAATCCATCTATTTAATCTATTCAACTTAATTAACAATAACAACAACATACTAATCTATTCAAATTAATGAGCAACAACAAGTAAACAAGCAAACAAGCAAACAAGCAAGCAACTACCCTATTAAAACTTATGCAACAAGTAAACTAATCAAAACTACTCAACAGGTAACTGATCAAACTATTAGCAAGTGAACTCTATTCTTAAGATAAAAACTCATAATTACTTCTAATCTACAAAGGGAAATCTTAACCTATTGAATTAAGAGCATCCTGACAATATTCAAAGATTAATCAACAACTACTCTTTAATCTACAATAACAAGAAAACTTCAAATATAATGTTGATGATTATGTCTTTGGTGTCTTATGACATCACGATGGAATTTAACAATTAGTGATAACTCAAGAGGGATAAATTCAATATTAACTTCTATAGTGAAATGGAAAGTATAAATCAAGCAATCTAATGAGAGATTAGCCATTATAGAAGAAATATCAACTATCCTGAAAATCGATGTGATCCTTCAATTTATGCATTAACCATCAACAATAGGAAAACATTATTCTGTTTAATTCAAATGCACTCTTATGCTAATGTAATAAAATTCATACCATTAGAGACTTATAACTAAAAACTAAACTCAAAATCAGACTTTGAATTAAAATTGCAATCTAGATCTAGAATGGAAATTGCATGAAGTAAACTAAACTAATCCTACTATTAACAATTCAAATTGAAAATCGAAATACTCATAAAAACATAACTCAAACCCTACTTCTATCTCAACATATGATGAGAAAATTGATAAGAAAACTAAATAGCAAACTAGATAAGCAAACTAAGAATCAAAATCAAAAGTAGTAACTATTCATCCATCAAAACTTTTCCAAATAAACTCTATACTCTGTTTTAACCCAATTTTCTGTTCTACTTTAATTTGCAGAAATTCAACTATCCTTTAATCACACAACAAGATTAGTAGTTAAGCTTGCAAGATATTGACTAATTAATTAAAAAGACATAGCATATTAACATTATCCTTCACAAGCAACCTGCAAAAAGGAAATTGAAACAATTAAGCTATGAACAACAAACACACAACATGTAAGATGATAAAAATGCATATAACAAAAAATGGAAGAAATGACAATTGCACAACTCGAATACAAAATCTAACTAGTTAAATATTCACCCAGACCACTGGTGCCCCCCCCAACAGGCCGTGTCTACTCCTCAACAGCTAGTCACGAGCTCACGCAACACGATTATGGAATTTAAATTAAAAACACAGTCTTGCACAAGTTTATAGAGACATCTTTGAATTACACAACAAAAACAATTCTAGCTTCACAATTATTAACTTAACTTCTATCTGACCACTACTATGGTATTTATAGCAGTTACAATTTGAGAGGTCGACCACTGGAAGGGTCGACCTCCTCTAAAAACATAAAATTACATTAAATGCACTAAAACTGCCTGTGGCTTCTAGAAACCAAACGAGCCACTCAACGCTCAACATAACAACTTAATCCAAGATGTCAAGAGCTCAGTAGCTGGAGGCCACAAGCATGAGAAAAACACATGTCATTGATTCACCCAACACATGCCGCCGATATAACAACCGCCAACTTGCCCATGGTTTTAGTGCCGGATGGAGTGATGGACGCAGTGCCAGATGGAGTGCCATATGGAGTGCCAGATGGAGTACCGGATGAGCTACTGGATGGAAAAATGCCATGCGATTTTTCCCTGTGACACACAGATCATGCATTAGCTTCATGTAAGAATTAAATCAAGCTGAACTAAACTCAAAATCATTACAAAACATCAATTATACATACCTGGCATAAGCTATGACGATTTGATATAGGAATCCTTCAAAACTTCTTCAAAATAGTAAAATACACATATAATACCGGTAAAAAAGGATCTGATCATCATCATTAATTTAACTAAATCACGAGCCCAACATTACCCCCACACCTAAGATTTTTTAGGTCCCACCGCAAACAAAAATGAATTGCTCCATATGACTAGACTTGCTGAGAAGGATTAGCTATAGAAGCTTCTCCCTCTTGCCCTGAAGATTTTGTCTTGTGCCTCTTATGATGTTTAAATTGTGCCCTGAGGTTGCGATTGGTATTGGTCATTTGATCAACCAATCGTTGGAGGGAATTCACCTTTGCTTGTAGTATTTCATTTTCATGGTGAATATGCTCATCCAAAGTCTTCCTCTCTTCCAATTGTTGCAACAACTGATCATTTTCCTGTTGTAGATTTTCAATGGTTGGAGTGAGATTAGATATCTCAGAGGAGGGCTTGGATCCCTTGAAAGATGTAGAAAGTATATCAGTTTTAGGATATGGGGTAGGCATCTGTGAGGTAGGAGTAACATGGGGTTTATGAGGAGAATTAGGTTCATATTTTGTCTTTCTATGAGGCTCCAATTCTTCTGCAGACACTTCCCTATGTCTTTTATGAGGGCTTTTGAGATCAAAGGATACTTGGATAGGGTCCAAAGTGGTCGGGGGTTTTTCATAAGGTTTTCTTCTTGTATTTAGGGTACTCTTTCGAAAATATCCTCTATTGAATCGATTAGCTCCTCTCCTATTTGTGGGGACTACAGGGAAGTCTTGTTGAATTACCTCTTGTAACTTTTTGGGTGCAGGATCAATATACGTTGAAGGCATTGGGGAGTTAACAATAGGCTTCTTGGTCTTCTTTTCCGATGAGGCTGGAGGGGTATCAAGAAGTTTCCTGGAATTTTGTTCTGGTTAAGGGATAGCTTGAGAATGAGGGTTTGGAGTCTTCAGAGAATGGGGTTTGGATGGAGTAACAGTCCTTAGATAGAGTGTTTTCTTGCTAGTCTTGATTGTAATATGAGGGTTTGCAAATTGGTAAATGAACGCATCCCACGTTTTCCCTTGTTTTTCCAACTCGGCTAAGACAAGTAGTTTGATAAGGCCATGGTGAAATAGGTTGTTATGGGGATTGGTTACATTCTTTCGTACTTGGGAAGACATATTCTCGAGACTCTTTAAGAAATAAAAGGGAAAATACAATGAATTATTGAATTGAAAGTGAGCTAATAATTGAAAGTGGCAGGCTTTAAAAACATAATATCTACCTTCACATGTGATCATTCTAGTGATGAATATGAGAGGGTTGATTAGCTCCTCTTTAATCCACTCCTTGGAGTATCCCTTAGCTCCATATATGTTCCGAAATTAAGGTTTGAAGACCTTGTTATAGCTCACTCGTGGAAAATGGTGGTGTTTAAACCAACAGTCTCCAACTCTTGGGAGATTTGTGGCTGAGGCAATTGATTCCTCAGAGACCATGAAGGTGAGAGACCCCACGTGCGCTATATTTCCATCAAATATGAGGGCAAATTGCATAGAAACACTGTCATCATGGCCTTTCAAATGAGCCAAGAATGACCCCCACCCTGTGCGAAGGAACACTTATCTTCATTATGCGAACTTGAGGATGGCAAAGAGGTCAACATAGGAGGACGACTCATACTATTTGGGCATGGTGACAGTGTGGAGAAATGGATAGAGGGAGAAATTCGACAGAGGATGGGCATAATCAGGCCGAGGATGAACGCGATTAGGCAAAGGGTGAGCGCAATGAGTAGAGGGTGAACAAGCTGCATAAATGGGATAACCAATTGAGCGATCCCTTTGTTTTTTAATGTGCCTAGGGTGGAAATAGTTGCATTAATCACACACGAGTTTCCATGTGTGAGCATGAGTGCACTGATTTCGAATTTGAAGTCATCTTTTGGGAGGAAATCGTAATGATGAAGAGGTTAGATCAATGTCCAAGGCTTTGACTTGGACATTTGATCATAAAAATGTCTAAGGATTGTATCATTTAATCTCAATTGCCATTAACTAATTCAAATAAATGAAATTGATTCCTGGTTACCTAAAATCATGGACATTAACTGGTGTATACATCTAGTCCGATCCTTCATATGGAGCATCATTTGGCACCTCATATGGTGTTTTAAATGGCACCTCATACGACACTCCATATGGAACTCCATATAGTACTCCATATGGTAACCCTGTGCGAAACGAATTTTATTCCTCCTGTAATGGATGTTTTATCCACAACCTTGAGTCTTAAAATGATTTTGTTAGTCATAGTGGATAGGAGCAGAGGCAACATAAGAGTATTCCATTATTATTTGTTTTTCCATACTAATCACACAATCCATTCTTCTATCTCGCATTTTATAAGGCATATAATCATAACTCTTTAATGAGTAGTTTGTAAGAAAAAAAACAGTTAAGTGGTCTATTAAGGATATGTACAACAGTTTATAACACACAGGGAATTAGCATTTCGAAATAAAATAACTGTTGATATAATAGCCTGTATTATGAAAACAATACACATACATTTTTACAAAGATTCTACTTCTTCTAGGCAGTGTTATCATTTGTCAACTCATGAAACCCCTCCCCCACACCTAAGTATTATGACACATCACAATAAAAAATATAGGAAACCAGTCAATTCTCCCAATAGATGAAGATTTGCAGCTTGCTCAGTGTAGAGATAAATTCCACGGATCGGTCTGATGAGACAGTTAGAATATGGCCTCACCTATAGGATAGAACATCCTATATATAGTTAAGAAGAGGTAGGTGAGAGAGTTTCAAGATAGTCTCAAAGTTAGTTCCCAATGGAAAATTTATGGAGTTCATTAACCTTATCTTAACCATACATACTTCATGTCAGCTTTGTCTACAAGTAATGCCATACATCAGGACAAGTTTAAATTTATTATTTATTTTTTGTTAGATTATCATCCTCACTAGGTAGAGTGCCCTGCTGCCAGCAAGCCTGTTCAATACTCCAACGGGTTTACCTAGTCATACCACAGGCTGGTACCCACTACCAGCAGACCTGTTCAGTATCCCGACGGGTTAGCCTCTTACACCTTCAGAGATTGGCCCTCCATATTTTAAGATTTTTAGTATAATATTGCTTTGTGCAAGAAGATGGGGGGACAACTCTGAAAACAATTTTTTCTTTCTTTTTTTCAATTGGGATGGTATTTATGTTAGAGGATGACTTTCTACTATATATTCCTTAGTGACTGTCCTGATGTAAGGGGTACTTAAGCAGACGTAGCTTATCTAAAGATATGATATAATCAAGTATTTTTAGTGTTTAGTGGATGGTACCATTGGGAAAGAACATAAAGGTATCTTTCGGCTCAACTCACTTTCTTCTTCTTTTTTAAATTATTGTGATGTTTCCATGACTAACCGCTAATCATACCTCCTTGTTACTCTTTAATGAAGATACTTAACTCACTTACTTGGGTTTCTTGGGGAAACTGTACAAGTAACCTCTCATCTTGATGGTTACAGTATCACTTCCTTATATAGTGGTGAAGGTTTAAGAACAACTTATATTTAAAATTCCTTAAGAAAAAGAAGATGAAAATCGTTGCAAAAATAGGGCTAATTACAACAGGTCATTATTCATTTGATGCTTAGCAGACAACAAGGTTCAAGTATAGCAATATTTTGAAGAAAAATCCTTCTTTTATATTTCCTTGAAACTGTCTACTCCTGGTGAAATAAATACCTACAAAAATCTCTAGAATTGTTTATCAACAAAATTCAAAATTATTAACATATGTACAGTCGGAAATTTAGAAAACATTCAAGAACAAGCAAGGACTTCCCCATCTACTAAGGCCAATGCCTTGTCAGTTGACATGAACTGTAGAAAATCTTCTTTGGAAATGGGCATGTGATAAAGTTTGAGTCGGTGTCCATTTACTACAAAGGTGACTACCTCGTAATGACCCAACTGCAATATCCCTCAAACGAAACCAATTGTAAATATAATGCAAGTGTACTTAAGCTGGTGAGTTGTTTTGACATCATTTTGTAATGTACCTTTAATGGAATAGTGCACGCATGTACTGTGCAGTAAAATGATGTAGTGGGCACATTCTCGAATACCATGTGCAGTAACTAAAGTGCACGCAATATTGAGGTCTTCTCGGATACCGCGCGAAATAACTAAAGTGTGCGCAATATGGAGGTCAGCGAGCCTTTGTGTATATGATATGTGTTATAGGCTGGTGAGCTAGTTATTATAAGATAGGATGCTTAAGTTTTGGAATTAGTCCAGAGCGCCTAGATGTTAAAGGATTGTGCGTTTGCATATGATTCATGATTAATATAAAATACATCACTGCATGCAGACCGACCACGATAAAAGAGATGGGGGACTGAACTCCACCAGATAGGGAAAGGGCTAAGCTAGAGAGATTAAGCCAAAAAGGAATATTATATTAATATTTATTAAAGCATAAAGTATGGATAATTATCTTATCCTAAGTTCTAAAGTTGGGGACAAGTGGACCAAAGTAGCTTCCAACATGACAAGTGTCACTTTGGGGACATGCATACATATTGTTGGGACTTAGTTCATTTGGGATTTCCCCCATCATTCGGACGATCATCCTTTCCATCATTCTCATGATCATCTTCACCATGATATTTTCCATCATTCAGTCATCCAGTCGATCATCCATGGGCATTCACACACCTTTGAGCTATGCTTCGTATCTTTATCACTGTACCTGATCCTGTTTACATACCCATTTTTCCTGTTGGTGTACCTAGTTAGCTTGGGAGTGCATTGGCAGCACAATATAATTGTTATTTTTTCATTAAACGATCTATCTAGCTGCCTAACTAGGGTCATTAATTTTTATTACTCTTCATGAGCAATTTCCGAAATGACAGTTTCAAGTTGTCACTTCTCTTTATCGATTATTTATGCTTTGTTTTCATGACTGAAAGCATGAAAACTTGTGACTGTGATTATCTTCCTGTTTTAAAGTATCATTAAAGGGAAATTGTTCATATAGTTTTTGTTACTTGCCATGAAGATGCTACTCTCTTTGTTTTGGTCTTTTCAATTCCAAGCTTGACTTAAAGATTGATGGTTTTATGAACAAAGGACCTACATGATTTGATTTTGATATGGTTTGTTTGATTTATTGGCTATAAGTTTCTTTTGATTAATGCTTTTGATTTTCAATTTTCAAACCTTGTAATAGAACCCACGATGCAAGCACTTATGGTCACTTTTAATGCTTGGTCCTATGCTCGTACTGAATGCAAAGGTGGTGAATGATTTGTAGACTACCATCATTTCAACACATGGCCTTGGGCTTCACAAAACCCCTTCACATGTTTTTGAATTAAGCTCCCGTCTCATTGTATCAGTCCAACAACATCCATTGTTAGGCTTGGGGTTATGGCTTTGTTTTGTTTTCACAAACCCTCCCTGTATGTTGTGTTTTGATTACCCTCCCATCCAAAATGGCTCCTGTCATAAGAATTGAACCAAACGGTATCCAAACCCTGCTATTATACAATGATGCGAGAGGAGATTTGGAAAGAAGTGGCTGGCTCATTTTCATTAGGAAGTTTCAGGGTTTCAATTTACAGGTTGCCCAAGAATTTGCCTTCCCCTTTGATTGTTGTAGAGTGAAAGTTGGTGATGTGCAACTGGAGGTTATCGAGGAGTTCCTGAGTCAAGCCACATGGTTACCAACAAGCGGTCAAAAATGGTTTAAAAACGCACAAGTGGAAGAAGTTCCTTGGACCCTGCTGTTTACATCTCGGAAAATAATAAGTTGTGATAAAGGTATGCCCATTTCATTCCTAAAATCTTGGTGGCATGATTTGCTCACTGTGGTAAAGCAATTTTTACATGTGAGGGAAGTTTTGGGCTTGTATTTTTGTACCATCTACGCTTGCTTATGAGTTTTATGGGTTTCCCTTTGAATATGCCATATTACTTACTCAAGAGTCTTTATAAAATGGGGAAAATATACAAGAAACACCGGTCATACTCTAGCCTTTTTCATCACGGCTTAGTTAAAATCCTTCTCATACATCAATTAGAGTCACAGAATGACAACTCAGATTCGTTTATAACCTGAAATGGCTATGGTAACCCTGATATGGGTAAGGTAGATAAACTCGTGGTTGAGGAGACCCTTGTACACCCGACGACATATCTCTCACCTCCCCAGACTCGTGTCTCTTCCCCTAACAACGAACCCTTGATCGATACCAAGGTCATTCAACAAGCCTGTCAGCAGATTACACATCCAACTGACTGTGTTAAAAACTTAAAAAAACCCACAGGGAAGAAATCTAAAAGCAGTGTTGATATAAATTTTAAAAACAAAAGGGCTGGGAGATTGATATCGTGGAGTCTTCGTAATAAGACGAATTCTCATGCAAATGAGATAAACATGATCGAGGTTAATGAAAGATCTGACTCTGAAATCGACAAATTCCTCGTAGAGGAAGACCCTTTGTCATTCGAGCCATGCTTGGATCAGCCCTATGATTTCATTAACAACTTACCTCCTTGCTTAAAAAACAATCCATAGTTTCCTAGTGTCAAGTTATGCAAAGGATCTACTATCCATATGGAGGGTGCTCCAGTCCACAATCTTGTTTGTTCTGACGCAATCGCTACACAACCAATGTGTGAGGTCTGTTTATCATGGATTTAAAGATATTATATTGATATCCCAATTTTGCAGTCTCAGGTTAAGGCTTTAAAAGATCAGATCGATATTTTAAAAAGTGAAAACTACAGACTTGAATCTATCGTCCAAGGGAAAGAAAAGTGTATAAAGACTACAGGTCATGTGATATTAAAAAACGTTGAGGCAACAACAACCATTGTAAATTCCAAGGTTTCCTGATATGATATGATTTTATTGTTTGAGGTATGATTCTTAAATCAATATCATGTTTGATTTTATTTTGAAATTGGATTATCTTGTTTGGTAAATAAACCACATTTTATTATTAGATTAGTTTGTTTTATTCATTTTAATAAAATGAGATTTCATTTACTAAGATAACTAGCTACAGAATCGTAAGATTCTGTAGCCAGTTATGTTAATTTGAATTGTGTGAATTAATGGTTAGAAATGTGTCTAAAATCTTTCTATTTTCCTCTTTCTTTCAAGATATTCAGGAATCCATGATTACAAATTCATCCAAGGCATCCTTGGGACCTTACAGTCATATCTTTAATGCATTTTGTATAAACAAAAATGAAATGTTGTTAGTCTTGGAGGATTAGTTAGGATCAGGGTGGTTGCACCCCCCTTTATTTTTGAAATAAATATTTGATCTCAGGAATAGAAACAATTATCTTTTCTGAGGCCTTTATAAACCTATCATTTTGTGATTAGAGGCATCTCGGCCTGGGGTGGAAGTATGGACAATTACACACCGACTTGAATGGAACATAATGCATATTACAACTTTAGCTTTTGTGTATGATGTCTTAGTTTAAGTTTTGTTTACTTCGATGTGATAATATATGATGATTGCTTTTGTCTTCATTATTTATTATGAGTTGAAATAATTCATTTTTACATGCTGTCCATATGTCATGTTTCAGATACAATTTAGGGTGATCATCGATTCAATTCAAATTATGAGATTTATCTCTAATTTTCTGTTGAACGTTTAAATACAAGTTCTTACAACAAGATTTATCTCACTATAGTTACTGTAAATCACAATATCACTGTGAATGTCTCCATTATATGTTATGTTATCAAAAAACTCAGTCTCCAGCATATTGTTTCACATTTATTCGGAGCAATCTCAAGATTCATTGCAGGTTTACCTCTCAGATAAGGTGGCTGGATATTCTCTATTGAACAAACGTTGGATGCATTGATAGGTTAGTCAGTTCTTTTATTTCATTTGCTTGCTTATTATATAAGTTTTTATATATAGTATAATTTTCACTATCTATATCCTTTTGTTTAATTAAGTAGTTTAATATTTGATTTTTATGGATGCATACAAACAAGAAAACAAACCCCCACCCCCCCAAAAAAATAGTATTTTCTCTTTCTTTATTACCTTCATCGAAAGAATCATTAAACATTTGATTTTCTATGAGTTCATATTAAAACTCATTATTTGTATATGTTGTACATATGATAAATAGAACTATTATATAAGTATTAATTAGATAAACTGTATATACATATATTAGATGTACATATATATTTCAACGATTATTATTTAGTAATTTATTGCTTTTATTTTAGTTATTTTTCGCTTCCCTTAGGACTTTAGATTGGCCAATGGAGCCATTAAACCCATCAGAGTGAATTAATCCAAACAGATTGGGTTAATTAGACAACCCCGGACCGGATTCACTCTTCCAATTGACGAGTGGTCAATTTCACTCGTCAACAAAGGAGGGCCTGAACACTATTGATGGCACGTGGAGGTCGCAAGACTCCTCCCCCACACACCTGCTCACCTATAGTGACAAGAAGTCATTTTGACGACAACATTGTCCCCCAAACAACAACCACATCAATCGACATTCCACAGATAACTGTTGAACCAGTAACACCAAACCCCAGAGGGTCAGACGTTCAAGAAATTGTTCATCAGTTTCTCCTAAAAACACATGGTTCTTTGGCCCGTATCAGGTAACCAGGTCGTCCATTGAACCAATCATTAGAATTCTCTGATATTAGGGAGCAGCTTGAAGGCACTGGTCTTACACTAAACACTATTGATCTAGATCATGTCCCTACTCCTGCAGCAGGAGGATCTGGTATTCCACCATCACCCCCCCCCTTCATCTCCTTCCTCTTCAAGAGAAGAGTCATCCGACGAAGGCAACTTTTCATCTTATTCTTCGACACCACCCACACCTATGGAAAATCCAAATAATCCCTCCAGGCCTTGGCTCGATCAAGATGCAGTGGCCATATTTGGACCCCAACATCCTTTGCCTAAACACCTAGAGAAATGGCTCCCTAAATTTGACCCAGATTCCAAGCAGTTTGCTGAGGATCATATTAAAAAATTTATGCTAGCCATTAGGCTCTGTAGTGTTGAACATGAAGACATAGTATGTATACTTTTCCCATATATATTTGAGGGCAATGCTTCTACCTGGTACTTTTCCCAACAACCCCACACCATTGTATCCTGGGAAAGATTCGAATCCTGTTTCCTTGAGAAATTTGGAGATGATAAATCTCCTGAAGTCCTAGTCATGGAACTCTCTAGTTTAAAGATGAACCCCAAAGAAAAGATAAAAGACTTTAATCAAATATTCCTAACATTAAAGAATCGAATCCCCACAGACTCAATGCCCACTGAAAATCTTATCGTCGCATACTACACAAAAGCCCTACACCAAAACATTGCAATCTGGGTTAAAAGGTCTAAGAAAGCAACCTTATTAGAAGCCTTTCAGGAGGCAAGTCAAATCGAGAAAGATATTCTCAGCCTAAAGGACAATATCTCTAATGAATCATAAACTATCTCATCCTCCAAGAAGAAAATCAAAATTCTTCCTAGACCTCCCCAAACCAAAACTCAATCAGACGGTTCTGATCTTGAAAGTTTACAAAAGGTCATTTAGAAGTTGTCAAACCAGGTTATAGATTTGAAAAGATCAGCTGAAGAAGCTTCTTCTAGCAAAGGGCCTTACAAACCCCCTTTCAGAAAGCCTTTTCCCACAAACCGACCTAACCCAAATTCTAAAGGCCTAAACTTAGAAAGCCTACAGTTTGCTATCCAGACGATTCTAGAGGCACATGATAACTTAGTGCCTCCCGAGATTCCTGAAGACATGGCTGAACAAGAAATAGTGGAAGAGGACGAGTCCTCTCCCAACATTTTTGGACATTTTTTAGATAGCATCTTTCAAGCTAATTTCGAAACAATGCATCCTTACAATACTAGAAGTAAAACAACGAATAAATCTTCTTTTGAGATTGGCATTAATGCACCTCAAAAATAGTCTAAACCAATTGAAACAAAACAGAATTCAACAGCTCCAAGTTTAGAGTATGATTTGATTGAGGATCTAAAAAAACTTAGAGCTAATATTTCTGTGTATGAATTGTTGAAATTTCCTTTTCTGCTGCAAAAGATGTTGCAGAACATTACAGAAAACAACAAAAAAAACAGTTTAAATAACAACAAAATTGTAGAAAATAGCCATAAAACAACTCAAAAAGTCTCCGCTAAAATGACACTAGAACCTGCTGATAAACGAGACCTTGTTGTAAAAAGTGTGACAAATGTAGATAAAGTAGTTCCAGGGGCCGCGATTAAAAAAAAACAAACTTCTGTTGTTAATACTCGCAAAAATGTTCCACCCTTTTTGTTGACTTTTGAAATTTTCAATAGGAATGTACATAATTGTATGGTAGATTCATGTGCATTGTCAAACGTAATGCCTTGGTCTATTTGTCAAAAGATCAATGTCGAATTTCAGCCTTCCAGTCTGAAAATTATTCAGCTTGATCGGACTAGCGTTAAATTAATGGGTGAATTAAAAGATGTACTTATCAGATTGACATCTAATCCTAAAGTCCATTAGATCATCGATATTATCGTCGTTGATATCCTTGAAGTATATGGCATGTTTTTAAGTAGAGATTGGTCCGAACAGCTACAAGGTTATTTTGTGACAAATTGGTCTCACTTGTGGTTGCCCGAGAATGGAAAGCCTAACAAAATCAAGGTCAATCGTGAGAATTATCTTAAGCTTACAGTAACTAATTTAAATGACCCTAATGAACCATTTACAACTTCTTCCAATTTGCCTGAAGCACAGGGAATGAATACTTTTTTCTGCAATTTCGTTGCCGAAACTTCTACCATTAATGATCCCTAACAACAGTATGAAATTATGACATGCACGTAGTCAACAGTCCGCTCTTAGTGGTCACATACACCTAATGAAAATCAGATCTGGTCTCTATACTTCGATGGATCCAAATCTAAGGAAGGAGCCAGTGCGGGATGTGTGATCATTGATCCAGCAGGTAACAAAACATTGATCGCTCGCTGGTTAGAGTTTGAATGCACAAATAATATGGCCAAATACGAGGCACTCCTACAAGGTCTTAGAAAAGCATTAGATCTGAAGATTCAAAATTTTTCAGTCTTTGGTGATTCAAAAATTATGGTTAGACAGGTAAAAAATTCTATTCACTGTTTATCTCCACACCTGAAAAGATATCAAACTGAGGTATGGAATTTAATGAACCAATTTTCGGCGTTTAACATTAATTCTATTCCAAGATTGAATAATTCTGAGGCTGATTTGTTAGCTAATGTCACCTCTAAACTTTTTCCTGCAGAAGGCCTTTCTCCAAATGCGTTCTCTGTTGAGCTATTGTTCAGGCCATCCGTCCTGGATAACATCTCGAATTGGAGAGTCTTCAATGACGATCAACAAATCATAATTTTTTTACACATGGAAGAGACTTTCCAAGGCGCTGTTATTGATGAAGGTACCCACGACGAAAACCTTCATGATTTTATGGTAATACCGGATCCAAGACCTTCGGAGTCAACATCAGATCTGGTAAATTCTATCCCAAAATCTATGGTAAGATTAGAAAAACTTTATGATATTCAAGATAAATTCAGAAAATCAGTGAATTGTAAAACGAACAGTTCTTACTTGACACATGAAAAAGTAAATTTAGGAACTAAAGATAACCCACAATGCATCAACTTGGGGATGGGGTGTTCTGAGAAAGAAAATACAACATTTATTAAGTTGTTTAAAGAATTTAAAGATGTCTTTGCTTGGATGTATGACGATCTAAAAACCTTTGATCCTAACATCATACAACACATTATTCCCATCAAAACCCAAACCCAACCTTTTCACCAGAAGTTAAGAAAGATGCATCCAAAGCTTGAACTAACAGTCAAGAAAGAACTAAAGAAACTCTTGAATGCTAAAATAATCTTCCCGATAAGATATACTCAATGGGTCTATAATCTTGTCCCTGTAAGGAAGAAGAGTGGTGAAATTCGACTATGTGTCAATTTCCAAAATTTAAACCGAGCATCCGATAAGGACAACTACCTTGTGCCTCCCATGGAGAAAATCCTCCAACAAGTATCCAGTTTTGAAAGATTGTCGTTGCTGTATGGTTTTTCGGGGTACAACCAAGTCCTCATGTCTCCCCCAGACCAACTGAAGACTACTTTCCGTACTCCATGGGGTACCTATGCTTATAGAAAGATCCCCTTTGGGATTATCAATGTCGGTGCCACTTTTTAGAGAGCGATGGATATCACTTTCCGCGGTCTAATAAATCAATCTATAGTAGTTTATCTAGATTATGTCACTATTTTCTCAAAGAATAAAGAAGATCATTTAGCTCATCTAAAGTCTGTTCTACAGCGATGTCGTAAGTACGACATCTCTTTAAATCCCAAAAAATCTGTATTTTCCGTAGAACAAGGCAAACTTCTCGGATTCATTGTATCAAATGAAGGGATGATTATCGACCTTGAAAGGACCCAAGTCATTTCAAAACTGGCCCCTCCCTCTTCCAAAAAATCCATGCAATCTTTCTTAGGGCAGATAAATGTTGTTGGAAGGTTTGTTCCCATTTTTTCAGAAATGGTCAGGCCATTACAAAACTTAATAAAAAAGGATGTATAGTACCATTGGGGACCTCTGGAAAGTCAAACTTTTGACTCCATAAAAAATACCATAATAGACGCTCCCTCTCTGATGAGCCCTGGCTTTTCATGGGATTTCACTCTCTACACCTTTGCTTCTGACCGGTCTTATGCCGTTGTGCTGACCCAAAAGAATGCAAAAAACAATGAAGTCCCAATTTCCTTTATGCAATATACCAGATATATAAAATATGCAGAACATAAATGAAATGCTAGAAATGGAAAAATAACAGTAAAATATCCAGCATAATCTTCACAATACACATAAATGATATACGAAATAGCAATAGAAATGGCACTTTGATTCAGATAGCAATGTTCACAGGCCTCTTTGAGGGGGAAACCTCCAGTTGAGCAGTGCTCTATTACAATAATCTCCAATCTAGGGTTTTCATAGCCTCGACCCTTATTTATACTAAATATGTCTATTAAGAGAAGCATATAGAGGAAGATCCTTCTAAGTGGAAGCTTCTATTAGGTCTTCTTACATCTGCTTTATTCTATTTTATTGAAAGGTCTTATTAATATTGACCTTTATTACATCCGAATACATTGATATACTTATGTGCGGGTTAGGAACTTAACATGTCTGCCCCCTTAAAAACAACCTTGTCCTCAAGGCTTGAGATGTGGAAACTGCTGCAGAATGGTAGCTGGTTCCCAAGTGGCATCTGCTGGAGTCATATCTTTCCATTGTACTAGAACTTCATTGATGGTTCTCTAACGCAGGCGATGCTCACACTGGTCCAAAAATACTTCTGGTTGTAGCCAAATGGATCCTTCTTCAACTAACTCTGGAAGGTTGGTTTGAATTTGGCACCTGGTTCCAATCACCTTCTTCAAGAATGAAACATGAAAAACAGGATGTAGCTTCGACTGACTGGGCAGAGCTAACTGATATGCGACTTGTCCCACATGCTTGAGAACTGTGTAAGGGCCATAAAATTTTGGTGCTAGCTTCTGACACTGCTCGGCCTTGAGGGAAGTTTGCTTATATGGTTGCAGTCATAGAAACACCTGATCCCCTTCTACAAATTGACGTTCGGAGTGACCTTGATCTGCTTGCTGCTTCATTCTATTCTGGGCCATGACCAAGTTCTCTTTAAGGGTACGAAGGATATCCTCTCGGACTG
>ML778763.1:563979-581725 GCA_009831015.1 Picea engelmannii
TATATATATATATATATATATATATATATATATATATATATATATATATATATATATATATATATATATATATATATATATATATATATTTCAATGATTATTATTTAGTAATTTATTGCTTTTCTTTTAGTTATTTTCTGCTTCCCTTAGGACTTTAGATTGGCCAACGGAGCCATTAAACTCATCAGAGTGAATTAATCCAAACATCTTGGGTTAATTAGACAACCCCAGACCGGATTCACTCTTCCAATTGATGAGTGGTCAATTTCTCTTGTCAACAGAGCGGAATTGAAGAAGCAGGTTGTCAGGCCCGTGGGATATTGAAGAGGCAGGTTGTCAGGCCCATGAGCAATTCTCTGAGTGAGAAAATTGTTGGGGATTTATTCTTGAAGGTGCTAAACTGTAGCTACAATGCTCTGAGACTTCCTGTCCGGCTTGTTGCTGAAGCCCTGGAAGGGAAGTGGGGTAGCCGAGGGACTGTTGAGCAGAGAAGGTGCACAATTCCTTGGGTGGGATAGGCATGTGGGGAATGAGAGGTTGTAGGTTGTTGGTTGAGTAAGCACCTGAGACAAAGTATTTCCTGTTGTCTATAAGCCCTTAGCCTGGTTAGGAATCCCTTTACCCGGGTGGAGTTTAGTCCCAGATCGGGGGTGACTCACTGTTGAGAGTGATGAACATTGTAGTCTAAGGCTGGGAGGTTTCTGGATGGTCTGCACGCAGTTGGTGGCATTCTTACCAAAATAAGTACCGATTGTGTGATAAATTTACATGATGCATTGTTATTTTATGGGTTTATCATATGC
Source organism: Picea engelmannii (assembly GCA_009831015.1). Classification (NCBI taxonomy): domain Eukaryota; kingdom Viridiplantae; phylum Streptophyta; class Pinopsida; order Pinales; family Pinaceae; genus Picea; species Picea engelmannii. The sequence goes on from ML778763.1 coordinate 564,783, forward strand.
GTGATTATAACTTTCTGTATGTTTATGGGTATTTCCCTGTATATGCTCCATGTCTGTGTTACTATGCTCCATGTCTGTGTTACTATTATTTCAGTATGAAATCGTATATTTATAGAATGTAATCTTTGTTTACGTTTTATATGTAAAGCTTCCGCAAGAGTGTTATATGTATATGTTTGAATTGCATGCAGTTCGATATGTACATATGCATGTGTGTATATGTAGATATTTAGAAAATTTTATGTGGCATAACTCAGTTGAATACTGGGTATGTTACAGTATGTTCCGCAGTGAGAGAATGAGAGTGTTCTCTCATGTAGCGTGGACCGACCATGGGTGTTCGGGAATGTTACACCAAACAATGAGTGGTGATTTTTCCTTTGAAGGTTTTAAATTGGGATTCAAACAACAAAGTCCAATCACCAGATTGGAAGTGTTTCTTCTTAATAAACTTGTCATGCCACTTACTCCTCTTGTTTTGGACCAATATTGTTCGTTGGATAGCATCTTATACAACAAGCAAGCTGAAACAGTGGAGGACATGGGCATAAATGTGCCAAGGATCTATGAAGCCCTGGACAACAAGCAAGTAGAGTATCAGTCCCACATGATTGAAGTGGAAGGTATGACCAACAACCAAGCCATTGCTATTTTAATTGATTCAGGAGCTAGTCATAGTTATATAGATCCTAATATGGTGGAAATTTTGCAATTTCCAAGAAGAAAGCATGGAAAATATTAGTTGGTGCAGCTCGCTACAAGAGCCAAAAGAAAGGTTAATGAGATGGTTAAGCCATGCCTCATGGACATGAATGGATTGAACACCAAGAAATATTTGAACATCTTGCCTTTAGGTTCATATGACTATCTAATTGGAATGGATTGGTTGGACCAACAACATGCTCTCTTATACTATCGTAACAAAGCATTTACTTGCTTGGATGAGGAAGGGAACCAAAGGAAAGTGTAGGGAATTCCTAGGGCAGTAACCATTAGAGAAATTTTAGCATTGTAGCTGAAGAAATGTTACAGAAAAGGGTGTCAAATATTTGCAGCTCATATGGAAGAGACACCTAAGGATAAGGTGCCAAATTTGGAAGATTATGTAGTCTTGAAAGAATTTAAATATGTATTCAAGGAGGTACCAGGACTACCCCCAAGGAGAAGCATTGATTGCTCTATAAATCTAGTGCCTGGAGCATTTCCAGTGTGTTGAAGGGCGAAATTTGCCATCCGTCAACTGGAAGAATGATTCCGGTCCGAGGTTGTCTAAATAACCCAAGCCGTTTGGTGTAACTCGTTCTGACGGGTTTAATGGCTCCGTTAGCCAATCTAAGAATCCTAAAAGAAATGAATAAAAGAGAGAAATAACTAACTAATTACTAAACACACTATATATATGTACATATGTTCAAATGTAACTATAGCAGTTGTATTTAAGAAGAATATATACAAGTCTTATTTATTTACATGATTTACAAGATGCAAGTTTTAATTGAAGCTTACGAAAATTGATGTGAAAAATGATTGCTTCTAGGAAACAGATAAAGAAAGCACATAAAAATATTTATTGTTTTTCTTTTATAAATTTAAAGAATCTTGTAAAAAAAATTAATGAAACGTGAACACGTGGATAGTCAAAGTTGAACCATACATTCTAGTTTCAATGATATGCAAATGACATAAAAATACAAAGAAGCTATCATGTCAATGAATTAGTGAGGTTTATCCAAGCATCTGCATGAGTGGTGAACATCCAACTGCCATGTCCAAGAGAGAAATCTACAGTGAACCTTATTACTGTTCTAAATAAATTAAGAACATGTATTGGTAGCTTAAATTTTAATGACAGAAAAGGAAACACAAACATATATCCGTGATCTCATAATTATACATGATTACATCAAGATAAATCTAGAAGAAATCTATGCATTTTATCATTCAATTTAAAATTCAAAGATAAATCTCATTATTTAAATCGAAGATATAATCACAGCATTTGTATTTTGAGGAGAAAATGATAGATGTTATTTATAATATAAATCTCCTACACATCACAGATCATTTAATCTAAAGATATCAGACCTGCACATGTAACAGGATTAAAAAAACATAAATAACAAGATTATAAATAAAAGGCTAAAGCCAAAATGCATATATATCGTTCTATTAAGTTTTTTGAATCATTTGTCCATTCTATAGTCTTGGAAGAATTGTTTTGGATAATAGACTTTAAAGATTGGAAAAATTAATACATAAATGATAATAATTAACCATGTATTGATAAAAAGACTAAAGCTATTTAAATCAATTCATAATCAATTATTCAAAGAATATGAATATATTACAATGAAAATAAAACCATTTTACTTACAGGAAAAAAACCATTAAACAACCTGGAATTCCATATTCTTCTTTAAACATATTCGTCCATTCTCCCAAAGCTTCCAGCCATCCATTACTCCATTTGAAAAGAAATAAAAAAGTTTACAAAAGAAACAATATACAAAAGAGAAAGGATTAAAATCATCCTCTCCAATTCTTGGATCTCAATGGCTCTGATCTTTCTCATATATTTATAAAATGAATGAACAGTCTGGGCGTCACTATTAATTTCCGCCACCTGAAATTTTCCTCTAAAAGAGACCCAAATATCTCTCAAATCGTGCATTTGTTTGGGGAAATATCTACGCAAAAGGTTAATGGGTCCATTTTGGTTCTGGGTTTTCAACCATTTCTCCAAATTCCTCACGATTTGACTATAATCAGTCATGCAAAATCATGTGTTTGATCTTGACACCTTTCCAAATTTTATCTATTGTTGCTCATAAAATTATTTGTAGAAATCCAAAATTATTTTTGGATAAATCATATTGAACATATTTGGATAATAAAATCAAGCCATGATCAGATTCGTATCAAATATTTGATAATAGAAACCTGTAAAAGAAAAAGAAACCTAAATTAATAACCTAAAAATTGTGAATAAAACAAAATCTAAAAAAATAAAAAATGAATTTAAACTAACTATAACTTATAAACAAACATTATTTATAATTTGTTTTCAAATATGATCTAGAATCTTCAAATTAATGGAGAAAAAATATTAATTTTAGTTTTTTACAAAATCAAACAAATGATAGATAATTCTTTGATTATTATTATTTTGAAATGAGATGCAAAATGAAAAAAGAATTTAATTAATTAACATTACCAAATGATTTCATGAAAATGAGAAACCAACCAAGATATTATTTGATGAAGTATTGAACACATTATTCAAAATAGTCAACCTTTCTAATAAGCAAAAGAATAAACACATAATTATAATTTAAACAAAAGTAAACATTTGATAAAAATTAACGTTTTTGTTTAAATTGAGATTTGTATGCTTGTTTTTAACTTTTGACATATACTCTTGTAATAAATGACTCATACTAAAGTGAATGTCTTAAGTTTGTCTCAAAGCAAGCCAAGGAATGGAACTATTTGAAAAGGTTGATTCTGTAGCTCATTATAATTATCAAGATTCTAATAGGGGCCCTTTAAAGGGGAGTTGTTGGGGCCCAACAAATGGTGACTTACTGGGTGAAGCAGTTATCTCTGATCTGGTAATATTTTATCTTAGGAAAAAAATAATAAGACTTGAAAAAGGATTTAAGCTCCTTGAAATAAATTCACTCTGAGACCATATGGTATTGGGATAAGCTCAATGTTATAACCAGACAATAGAATTTTCTTTGTAGGGGATTATAACCTGAAATAAGGTCTTAATCAAAGAGTCACAATGTTTATAAAATAACTTCAATACCGTTGACAGAGCCACTGCTGCTAGCAGACGTCCATAGCCTCGACAGGGATGTCATTTAACCCACTCAAATGCTTTAATCCCATCCAATAGTTGTATCCACATGATGTATACTTCCATAAAAGCTAATTTAAAAATATATACCTGCTACCTCTCTACCGGACATTGCTTCGTTGCCAGCAGGCCTGTTCAGTACCCTGACGAAGTTGTCTTGGTATCATGTGTGCATTTACCCGCTGCCAGTGAGCCTGTTCAGTACCCCGACGGGTTTACACACACTTCCCACACATAAGTGCTTCCAACCCTCTTATTCCATTTTTAAATAGTAATACAATTATAGATTTATTGATGACAAAGACAGCAGGGTGATACTGGAGGTTAATTGCAATACAGGTAAATAGTTGACCATTTTATTTATTTTCTTTCAAAACTGGAAGTTTTATCATAGTTTAGAGATTTTAGATTTCTTGTAAGAAATCATCTAGAGAATGGGGAAGCACTTAAAAGTGATTTCTTAAGAATATGGACGGCGTAAAAAGTTTAAAGATCATCGTAATTCTCAAATATTAAAACCATATCTCTGGTGTAATACTCTAGCAAAGAAAATTTGAGGACAAAATGAGAGTGACAATTGACTTAAAAATCAATTGTCTGAGCTATATCTTAATATCATGACCTCTTTGAACTATTTCAATTTGCTTGAAAAACACAAGTCTTAAAATAAATGCTTCCTTCGACAACAGTTCTTTGATAAAAAATATATTGATTCAAAAAGAAAGATAAGAGGAAAACTCATTCAAAATAATAAAAGAAAACAAAAACACGCAACAAACCAAATCAAATTTTATTAATGGGATTCAAAATCAGAAGTACACAAAATCAAAATAGCAAAAGAAAACTTTTTAGGAAATGATTTTGGCCAAAGATAAACTTGAGTTTTTGTATCCACTATCATCTCACTGTAAAATAAAGGAAGAACTAAATCATATAAAATATCATGTGCGAGCAAGTTCTTTTCTTAATATAGTGATGCATAAGATGCTACTTTGACCAAGCATTATTATTAAAAATAAAGAGACTAAAAATAGAAAAATCCTTATTAAGATGAGTGTAGTCCTACTTGTGGCACCTTGGGTCAGGGTTGAATTGGTAGTTCAAATTTACTTATCTCTTTACTTTCCACTTAAAATTTTCATGATGATACTGCATTTTCGAAAAAAAATATTCAATGAAAAGCAGAGAGAAAAAGATTTAAAGTGGACTTCCCTGACAACATTCATATATGGTTCTCTTGGTGTGCCCTCTTTTGTTCATAACTGCATTATTACAAAGAGAAAAACTGAGAAATACAACTAAAAGAAAACCTACTCCTAAACCTACTCTAACTACTAAATAGATAAAAAAAATACTAAGTGAAGTCATGCTTCCAATGTATCCATCGAAGTAACTCCAACCCTGCAATGAAAACAAAATCAAATATTACTAACAAGAATGGTAGCATATCAAAAAATGACAAAAATATATCATACTCACCTTTATCATCATCATTTAAAAACAAGGCAAGCATGATCTTACCATTCCCTTGAACATTCTTTTTGTATGAATCCTCCAACCATTCTGCAATACTATCATGATACATGCGATTGCTGACATGGGATGGTTTGAAAGAATTCACATGCGAGAAATATTCGTGGTTAGAATAAAATATTAGATTATCAAGGAAAGAATCTTTTAAAAAGGTCGGACCAAGATGGCAAGAACTTATCATGTTTCTCGATCAGAAAGTAAGTGTTTCATTCTCTTGAAACTTTGCATTGAGCTTAGATATTTCAAGGTTAACTATTTGAGGTGAACTAGATGGAACGACCGATAAAACATCATTAGTAGTAATATCTGGCCGATTATATTTTTCAACCTCAAATAATTGATCATGGAAAAATCTAGATTCTTCTTTAATCACAAATTGAGATGAATCAATGGAAGATGCAATTTGAGACTCTTTCAAATCATTTCTTAATTTACCCACATATAATTGATGAGAATAAGAATTGATATGTTCATGGGTAGAATTATTTTCCTCTTTATCTTCTATTCGATAATCTCTTTGTACCTGATTATATAATGTCCATTTCTCTCCAAGGCAATATGGAACATGTAATTGCACAACATTAGGATAAAAAATATCGGGGTACAAGGAATAATATGTAGAAGAATTGAGGAGATGAAATGCATCTCTTGAAATGATAGGTATATACGTTTCAAAATATGGTTTTGTTCCCTCTCCTTGTATAAACTGATCAACTTCTGTTGTATTCTCTTTTGAAGAATACGAGATAGTTTTTACGAGAGAATTTGGTTCATCGTGCAAGGGAAAAATTGAAGGCAAATCACTAGAGATAGAAGGTTTATTAATAGTATGACTAATGATTTTGTCTCCTATTGATTGATAATGGATTTGTTCAACTAAATTAAAGGCATATTTATCTTCCACACAATTATCAACTTCACATTCAACCTCTTTTACTTTAGAAACAATTATAAAATCCATGAGAGTGTGACAACTATCGTCTTTTAAAGTCAAGGCTCCTTCTTCTACGGGAGGATACATTGTTTGCAAAAAATGATTAGATGTGACAATTGCATTTTGTAAATGATGATGTTGCTCATGATTTTCCAAAATGAAAGAAGTTGACAAAAAATGTGGTGCTTCAAAATCTTCAAGATCAACATCAAAATATGAACCATCTTGAGATTGAGTGATAGTGCTTGATTCAGATTGGTTAACAATTAATTGATCTGGCTCATCTAAGAGAGAAATGAGATATTTAAACCATTCATTAATAAGCGACATTTCTTTCAAAGGGAATCTAATAAAAACATGAATGAACCTAATTGCAAAATCATTGAATGATTCACCATTTTCTTTCCTTAAGAAACTTAATTCTTTACTTAATTCATCATAATCATAGTTGCTAAAATTTGATAAAAACTCAAATACAAACTCAGACAAAGAATTAATAGAATTAGCCCGAAAAGATTCAAACCAAACCTTAACCTGAACTCGGAAAGTGAGAGCGAACAATCTGCATGTAACATTAGAATCAATGATCTTATGTCTTAAACACTTATAAAAAAAGTTAGAAATATGGTCTACTGCAGATGTGTTCCCTTCACCATCAAAAGTGAGTTCTGAAAAGAGATCAGCTCTCTTGTTGGAAATAATTGGTAATAAGAAGTGGAAAACATGTTCCAACACAGTGATTTGAGGAGCCATGGGAAATTAATAAATTTGAAACAAAGAATCCAAAAGGCCAGCTTGTCAGTCTGGCCCTCCTTCTAGTGCCATTTGTTGACGGGCAAAATTGACCATTCGTTAACTCGAAGAACGAGTTCGGTCCGGGGTTGTCTAAATAACCCAAGCCATTTGGTGTAACTCGTTCTGACGGGTTTAATGGCTCCATTAGCCAATCTAAGAATCCTAAAAGAAATGAATAAAAGAGAGAAATAACTAACTAATTACTAAACACACTATATATATGTACATATGTTCAAATGTAACTATAGTAGTTGTATTTAAGAAGAATATATACAAGTCTTATTTATTTACATGATTTACAAGATGCAAGTTTTAATTGAATCTTACGAAAATTGATGTGAAAAATGATTGCTTCTAGGAAACAGATAAAGAAAACACATAAACATATTTATTGTTTTTCTTTTATAAATTTAAAGAATCTTGCAAAAGAAATTAATGAAACGTGAACATGTGGATAGTCAAAGTTGAACCATACATTCTAGTTTCAATGATATGAAAATGACATAAAAATACAAAGAAACTATCATGTCAATGAATTAGTGAGGTGTATCCAAGCATCTGCATGAGTGGTGAACATCCAACTGCCATGTCCAAGAGAGAAATCTACAGTGAACCTTATTACTGTTCTAAATAAATTCTTAACACGTATTGGCAGCGTAGGTTTTAATGACAGAAAATGAAACACAAACATATATCCGTGATCTCATAATTATACATGATTACAACAAGATAAATCTGGAAGCAATCTATACATTTTATCATTCAATTTAAAATTCAAAGATAAATCTCATTATTTAAATTGAAGATATAATCACAGCATTTGTATTTTGAGGAGCAAATGATAGATGGTATTTATAATATAAACCTCATACACATCACAGATCATTTAATCTAAAGATATCAGACCTGCACATGTAACAGGATTAAAAAAACATAAATAACAACATTATAAACAAAAGGCTAAAGCCAAAATGCATATATGTCGTTCTATTAAGTTTTTTGAATCATTTGTCCATTCTGTGGTCTTGGAAGAATTGTTTTGGATAATAGACTTTAAAGATTGGAAAAATTAATACATAAATGATAATAATTAACCATGTATTGATAAAAAGACTAAAGGTATTTAAATCAATTCATAATCAATTATTCAAAGAATATGAATATATTATAATGAAAATAAAACCATTTTACTTACAGGAAAAAAGCCATTAAGCAACCTGGAATTCCATATTATTCTTTAAACATATTCGTCCATTCTCCCAAAGCTTCCAGCCATCCATTATTCCATTTGAAAAGAAATAAAAAAGTTTACAAAAGAAATAATATACAAAAGAGAAAGGATTAAAATCCTCCTCTCCAATTCTTGGATCTCAATGGCTCTGATCTTTCTCATATATTTATAAAATGAATGAACAGTCTGGGCGTCACTATTAATTTCCACCACCTGAAATTTTCCTCTAAAAGAGACCCAAATATCTCTCAAATCGTACATTTTTTTGGGAAAATATCTATGCAAAAGGTAAATGGGTCCATTTTGGTTCTTGGGTTTTCAACCGTTTCTCCAAACTCCTCACGGTTTGGCTGCAATCAGTCCTGCAAAATCGTGTGTCTGATCTTGACGCCTTTCCAAATTTTATCTATTGTTGCTCATAAAATTATTTGTAGAAATCCAAAATTATTTTTGGTTAAATCATCTTGAACGTATTTGGATAATATAATCAAGCCATGATCAGATCCGTATCAAATATTTGATAGTAGAAACCTGTAATACAAAAAGAAACCTAAATTAATAACCTAAAAATTGTGAATAAAACAAAATCTAGAAAAATAAAAAATGAATTTAAACTAACTATAACTTATAAACAAACATTATTTATAATTTGTTTTCAAATATGATCTAGAAGCTTCAAATTAATGGAGAACAAATATTAATTTTAGTTTTTTACAAAATCAAACAAATGATAGATAATTCTTTGATTATTATTATTTTGAAATGAGATGCAAAATGATTTTTTTTTTTAATTAATTAACATTACCAAATGATTTCATGAAAATGAGAAACCAACCAAGATATTATTTGATGAAGTATTGAACATATTATTCAAAATAGTCAAACTTGCTAATGAGCAAAAGAATAAACACATAATCATAATTTAAACAAAAGTAAACATTTGATAAAAATTAACGTTTTTGTTTAAATTGAGATTTTTATGCTCGTTTTTAACTTTTGACATATACTCTTGTAATAAATGACTGATACTAAAGTGAATGTCTTAAGTTTGTCTAAAAGTAAGCCAAGGAATGGAACTATTTGAAAAGGTTGATTCTGTAGCTCATTGTAATTATCAAGATTCTAATAGGGGCCCTTTAAAGGGGAGTTGTTGGGGCCCAACACAGTGTCAAAGACTCCTTATAGAATGAGTACACCAGAATTGAAGGAGTTGCAAATGCAGCTTGAAGAACTTCTGAAGAAGGGGTATATATGCCCAAGTGTGTCACCCTGGCGTTCCCCAATCTTGTTTGTGAAAAATAAAGATGGAACATTAAGATTGTGCATTGAATTCAGACAGTTGAATAAAGTGACTGTTAAGAACAAGTATCCTCTACCAAGGATTGATGATCTCTTTGATCAATTGAAGGATGCAAAGATATTTTCAAAGATAGATCTCAGATCAGGTTACCATCAGGTAAGGATTAAGGAGGAAGATATTAGCAAGACCACCTTCAGGACAAGGTATGGTCATTACGAGTTCACAGTGGTACCATTTGGGTTGTCAAATGCACTAGCTGTTTTCATGTGCCTAATGAATGGTGTTTTCCAAAAATACTTAAACAAGTTTGTCATTGTATTTTTGGATGACATTCTTATATATTCTAAGTCAGAGGAAGAGAATGAACATCATTTGAGAATGGTGTTGCGAGTAAAAAGGGAGCATCAATTGTATGCCAAATTGAGAAAGTGCTCATTTTATCAGAAACAAATTCATTATTTGGGGCATATCATTTCAAAGGATGGGATAGTAGTGGATCCTGAAAAGATAGAAGCCATTAGAGAATGGTCAACTCCAAATAATGTGACAGAGGTAATATCATTCATGGGTCTTGTAGGCTATTACAAGAGATTCATTGAAGGATTCTCAAAGATTGCACACCCAATCACTTCCTTGCAAAGAAAGGGTGTGAAGTTTCAGTGGACACTAGATTGTGAAAAGAGTTTCCAACACTTGAAACAATTATTGACAAGTGCTTCAATACTAAGGATAGCAGACCCAAATGAAGACTTTATTGTATGCACAGATGCATGTAATGAAGGACTTGGTGGAGTCCTCAGTCAAAATGGATTTGTAATATGTTATGAATTAAGGAAGTTGAAGGAGCATGAAAGAAACTATGCCACTCATGATTTGGAGTTGGCAGCCATAGTGCATGCCTTGAGGAAATGGAGACACTACTTCATGGGGAAAATGTTCGAGCTAAGAACAGATCACAATGGTATGAATTATTTATTTGATCAGCCAAACCTAAATGCTAGGCAAAGCATATGGTTAGAATTTCTAAGCGAATATGACTTTGATATAAAGCATATCAAGGAGAAAGAGAATAAAGTGGACGATGCATTCAGCAGGAGGGTGCATAAACTACATGCTACAACCACTAGCATGTATCAGACTGATATTAAAAGAAAAATTATGGACGCTGCAAATGTAGACCTGCAGTACAAAGAATTGGTAGCAAAGCTACAACAAAGTAAGATGCCATAGAAGATGAATAATTATAATTTGGGAATAGATGGAATACTGCTGCACAAGAACATAATTTTTGTACCAAATGTCCAGGACTTGAAATGTATGATTTTTCATGAGATGCATAATGTCCCTTATGAAGGGCACCCTGGATATAAAAAAACCGTGGCAAGAGCCATTAATTTTGGCCAGTAATGAAGAAAGAGGTTTCTGAATACATCGCTAGATGTATGGAGTGCTAGAAAGTTAAAGCTGAACATAGGCACCCATCAGGGTTGCTGCAACCTTTGCCCATTCCTGAATGGAAGTGGGAAGTGGTGACAATGGATTTTATTACGGGATTTCCCAGAACAGGCAAGTTGCATGATTCGATCATGGTGGTGGTGGAAAAACTTACAAAAGTTGTCCATTTTATTCCACTGAAAACTACTCACAAGGAAGCAGATGTTGTTGATATTTTCATAAAGGAAGTGGCATGATTGCACGAAATTCCTAAAACAATTGTGTCCGACAAAGACCTGAAATTCACCTTGAATTTTTGGAAAGGATTGTTCAAAGGATATGGAACGAATCTGAACTTTAGTACAACTTATCATCCTGAGTTTGATGGACAGATAGAGAGGATGAACAGAGTGATAGAAGACATACTGAGAATGTATGTGATGGACAAACCATCGAAATGGGAAGACTACTTGCACTTGGTAGAATTCACTTACAACAATGGGTATCAGGCATCATTAAAGATGAGCCCATTTGAAACACTTTACGACAGAAAGTGCAATACTCCAGTGAGCTAGGATAATCCAGCTGATAGGACAATACTTGGGCCAGAGTTGCTCAAGGAGATGGAGGACCAAATGTTAAAAATTAAACAGAATTTGAAAGCTGCCCAAGACAGGGAGAAAAGTAATGCCGATAAGAACAGAATCCACAGAGAGTTCAAAGTGGGTGATCATGTTTTCTTGAAAGTGAAAGCTAATAGGAGTTCCTTGAAGTTGGGAAGCTATGCCAAGTTGGCAACTAGATTTTGTGGGCCATTTGAAATCCTAGAGAGGATTGGCCCAGTTGCTTATATGATTGCATTACCTGCATCTATGTCTGTTAATAATGTATTCCATGTATCATTACTAAAGAAATATATACCTGATGCTAATCATGTTATTGATTGGAATGCGATTCAGGTGGAGCAAGAAGGCGCTTTCCAAGTGAATCCAGTGTGCATTCTGGACCAGAAAATCAAACAACTCTGGAATCGAGCCATAGGGCTTATAAAGTTCCAATGGATCTGGTATGGTCCTGAGGACGCTACTTGGGAGCATGAGGATGCAATGCGGGTAGAATACCCACATCTTTTTGAGGATTTTTGAAAATTTTTGTTGTATATGGGTACATGATGCACTGAGGACAGTGCATAAATAAGGGGAGGGGATTGTAATATCCCTCGGCTGAAACCAATTGTAAATATAATGCAAGTGTAATTAAGCTGGTGAGTTTTTTTGACATCATTTTGTAATGCACCTTTAATGGCATAGTGCACACATGTATTGCGCAGTAAAATGATGTAGTGGGCACATTCCCAGACACCGTGCACAGTAACTAAAGTGCACCCAATATTGAGGTCTTCCTGGATACCACACACAGTAACTAAAGTGTGTACAATATGGAGGTCAGTAAGCCTTTGTGTATATGATATGTGTTATAGGCTGGTGAGCCAGTTATTATAAGCTAGGATGCTTATGTTTTGGAATTAGGCCAGAGCGTCTAGATGTTAAAGGCCAGTGCACCTATTTTGTATATGACTCATGATTAATATAAAATACTTCACTGCGTGCAGACCAACCACGATAAAAGAGATGGGGGAGTGAACTCCACCAGATAGGGAAAGGGAGGGCCAAAATTGAAGGGAAAGGGCTAAGCTAGAGAGCTTAAGCCAAAAAGGAATATTATATTAATATTTCTTAAAGCATAAAGTATGGATAATTATTTTATCCTAAGTTCGAAAGTTGGGGACAAGTGGACCAAAGTAGCTTCCAACATGACAAGTGTCAAGTTGGGGACATGGATACATATTTTTGGGACTTAATTCATTTGGGATTTCCCCCATCATTCAGACAATCATCCTTTCCATCATTCTCATGATCATATTCAACATGATATTTTCCATCATTCAGTCATCCAGTCAATCATCCATGGGAATTCACACATATTTGAGCTATTCTTCGTATCTTTATCACTGTACCTGATCTTGTTTCCATACCCATTTTTCCTGTTGGTGTGCCTAGTTAACTTGGGAGTGGAATTGAAGAAGCGGGTTGTCAGGCCTGTGGGATATTGAAGAGGCAGGTTGTCAGGCCCATGAGAAATTCTCTGAGTGAGATAATTGTTGGGGATTGATTATTGAAGGTGCTAAACTACAACTATAGTGCCTTGAGACTTCCTGTCTGGCCTGTTGTTGAAGCCCTCGAAGGGAAGTGGGGCAGTTGAGAGACTATTGAGCATAGAAGGTGAACACTTCCCTGGGTGGGACAGGCATGTGGGGAATGATAGGTTGTAGGATGTTGGTTGAGTGAGCACCTGAGATGGATTCTTTCCTATTTTCCATGATCCTTTATCCTGGTTAGGAATCCCTTTACCCGGGTGGAGTTTAGTCCCAGCTCAGGGGTGACTCACTGTTGAGAGTGATGAATAGTGTAGTCTAAGGTTGGGAGGTTTGTGGACAGTCTGCACATAGTTGGTGACATTCTTACCAAGATAAGTACCAATAGTGTGATAAATTTACATGTTGCATTGTTATTTACATGCATATTTTATGGGTTTATCATATGCGTGATTATAATTGCCTGTATGTTTATGGGTATTTCCCTGTATATGCTGCATGTCTGTGTTACTGTTATTTCAGTATGAAATCGTATATTTACAGAATGTAATCATTGTTTACGTTTTATATGTAAAGCTTCCACAAGAGTGTTGTATGTATATGTTTGAATTCCATGCAGTTCGATATGTACATATGCATGTGTGTATATGTAGATATTTAGAAAATTTTATGTGACATAACTCAGTTGAATACTGGGTATGTTACAGTATGTTCCGCAGTGAGAGAATGAGAGTGTTCCCTCGTGTAGCGTGGCCTGACCATGGGTGTTCGGGGATGTTACACCAACCAATGAGTGGTGATTTTTCCTTTGAAGGTTTTAAATTGGGAGTCAAACAACAAAGTCCAATCACCAGATTGGAAGTGTTTCTTCTTAATAAACTTGTCATGCCACTTACTCCTCTTGTTTTAGACTAATATTGTTCATTGGATAGCATCTTGCCTGATCTCATCAAACTCATTTAATTGTAGGGCTCGTTGTTTCTGAGCCTCATCTAAGTTTAATCCCAATTTTGTGGCAATACATAAGGTCCTTACTTGAAATTATATTGGTAGAAGTACTTGTTTTCCGTACAGTAGCTCATAAGGGGTATTCCCAGTGGTGTTTCTCCAGGTGGTCTGATATGCTCATAAAGCCTCTAGAATCCTATCAGCCCAATATCGATGATGTAATTGAACAATATTGGTTAAGATAGCTTCAAGAATTTTGTTTGTAAACTCTACCTAACCATTAGCTTGTGGGTGGTATGGAGAGGACTTGCAGTGCTTAATCCCATATTTCTTCGTTAGTTATCTCATCATCTTGGAAGTGAATTGAGTACCTTGGTCTGTAACATTTCATGGGGAACACTGAAGTAGGTAAATATGTCTTCATAAATGAATTCGACAATGTATTTTTCTATAGCCCTGAATAGGGATTTTTCCTCTACCCACTTGGTGACATAATCTGTACCAACCAAAATATAGTTTTTCTTACGAGACATGGGTGAAATTGGTCCTACAAAGTCAAGGGCCCATTTTTTGAAAGGTTTTATAATAACTTGGGCACGCAAGGGAATTTCGTCTGCTGACATGGGTCTTCCTATCATTTGAAAACTGTCACAACTCCTCACATACTTAACAGCATCCTTGAAAATGCTAGGCCAATAGTAACCTGAATGTAACACCTTATATGTTGTTTGGTTTTTAGAAAAATGGCCACCACATGGTCCATCATGACAAATTCTTAGTATTTCTGGTATCTTGTCTTCTCGGACACATATACGAATAATTAAATTAGGACCTATACGAAAAAGGTCATGGCCAATCCATGAGTAACTGGCACTTTGCGTGATAATTCTACGTTTTTCATGAGGTGACAAATGAGATGGTAACTTCCTAGTAGCCAGATAGTTTTCCATATCTGCAAACCATGGGGTATTTACAGAAAGGGAAAAAAGGTGTTTTTCTGGGAAAATATCATCTACGGGAATACCATCATCCTCATTTTTTATTCGTGAAATAAAATCAACTACCAAATTCTCCTTTCCAGGTCGGTCAAGAACAATGATGTTAAACTCTTGCAATATCAGGAGCCACCTAGTCACTCGACCATTAGTTATGGGTTTATTCACGAGAAATCTATTGGTGAAATGATCTGTATGTACAAATACTTCGTAACCTATGATGTAATGAAGAAACTTATTGATAGCATGAACTACTGCCAAAAATTCCTTCTCGATAATTGTGTAGTTTATCTCAATAGGGGACAAGTTCTTGCTCACAAAATAAATGACATATGACTCTTGGTCCTCTTTCTTCCCTAATACTCCTCCTATTGCAATGTCAGAGGCATCAATGGATATGTGAAATGGGAGAGCCCAATTGGCCCCCCTAAGAACTAGTGCCACAGACAACTTCGCTTTTAGGGTTTCAAAGGTAGTTTGACACTGCTGAGTCCAAAGAAAATCAACATCCTTTATTAACAATCCAAATATGGGTGCAACAATCTTTGTGAAATTTTCAATAAACCACCAGTAGTATCCGACATGTCCAAGAAAGCTTCTCACCTCTTTCTGAGTCTTGGGGGGTGGAAGTCTGATGATGACCTCAATATTTGCAGGATCGACTTTAATCCCTTCAGATGAAACGTGATGTCCCAGAACCACTCCTTCAGTCAACAACATTTTACATTTTTCATGACTTAAAGACAGGTTCATTTCTTGGCATCTGATAAGGACATTTTCTAAGTTATCTAAAGCTTCCTGGTAATTATTTCCATATACTATGAATTCATCCATGTATACCTCCACACAATCATGAATAAGATCAACAAATATCCCTGGTACTGCTCGTTGAAATGTGGCAGGATCATTACAAAATCCAAATGGTAAGACCCTATAGGCATAGGTGCCCAAGGACAAGTAAAGGTAGTCTTGTCCTGATCCTCGGGTGTGTTGGGCCCCAACAACTCCCCCTATATTTTTACAAAATTTAAAGGGCCCCTATTAGAATCTTGATAATTAAAATGAGCTACAAAATCAACCTTTTCAAATAGTTCCATACCTTGTCTTTCTTTGAGACAAACTTAAGACATTTACTATAGTATGATATATTCATTACAAGATTATATGTCAAAAGTTAGAAACGAGCATAAAAATCTCAATTTAAACAAAAACGCTATTTTTTTTTATCAAATGTTTACTTTCATTTAAATTATGATTATGTGTTCATTCTTTTGCTCATTAGCAAGTTTGACTATTTTGAATAATGTGTTCAATACTTCATCAAATAATATCTTGGTTGGTTTCTCATTTTCATGAAATCATTTGGTGATGTTAATTGATTAAATTCTTTTTTCATTTTGCATCTCATTTCAAAATAATAATAATCAAAGAATTATCTATCATTTGTTTGATTTTGTAAAAAACTAAAATTAATATTATTTCTCCATTAACTTGAAGCTTCTAGAATTTTAAAATCATATTTGAAAGAAAATTATAAACATTGTTTGTTTATAAGTTATAGTTAGTTTAAATTCATTTTTGATTTTTCTATATTTTGTTTTATTCACAATTTTTAGGTTATTAATTTAGGTTTCTTTTTGTTTCACAGGTTTCTATTATCAAATATTTGATATGGATCTGATCATGGCTTGATTTTATTATTCAAATACGTTCAAGATGATTGATCCAAAAATAATTTTGGATTGCTACAAATAAT
>ML778763.1:599881-664769 GCA_009831015.1 Picea engelmannii
AAGGATGAAGATACATTCCAAAAAGAGGTGGGTTATGGTTTCTAAGGCTCCAAGGCAGAGAGGGCATCTGGAGGGCCCCTAGATACCCCACTTTAGAAGGTTTTCAGCAATTAGTATTTTTCCATGAGCCAATAACAAACAAAAAGTATTGACTTTGGGGAGTGAGGGATCAGACCATATCTCTTTCCAGAGTTTGGATAGGGGAGGCCCAGGAGTTTCTAAGAGGATGTGGGAGTAACCTTCTTTGACAGAGAAAGGTTTACCTCCCCAGATACGGGAGTCAGTGGTGTATCGGTTAATAGGTGTGCAACCATCTAGGTTATTGAAGAGAACACAAAGAAGGGGGGTGAGGTTCTCTTGGAGAATGGGTGGTTTCTATCTTACCCATTCCCCTTCATTGTTCCAGAGACATAAGTCTTGTAGTTTGTGGAGGCCATTCGTGCAACACCAATCTTTGAGAGGTTGCAGGATCTCTAAGGAGTTTAGAGGCTTGCGATTGATAATGTAATCCATCCATATGTTTATTGTCTCCCCATTTCCATAGGCCCAAGAGAGTTTGGTTTGAATAATTGGTGCAACACTTTTGAAGAGACGCCAAATGAGAGAACCTGGGATAGCATGGATTGACCCCTCTAGGCATCTAAGTCTAGGAGATTGAAAATATTTTTGGACTATGGCTTTCTTCCACCAATCTGAATTACATGTTATGAGCTACCAAGCTAATTTTTCTCCCATAGATAAGTTCATGGTGACTGGGTCCTTGATTTCCAGGCCTCCTCTGTTGTAGGGATGACAAATTTTCTTCCAATTTATGAGGTGGAATTTCTTTGTGTTCGTCTTGCCTCCTGCCCAGAGGAAGCATCTTATGGCTTTACCGATTTTCTCTAGAATGTTTTTAGGTGCTAGGAGTCCTGAACATTGAAAAATTGAAAGAGAGGAGAGAACTGATTTGATTAAAACTATTTTCCCTGTAGGATTGAGCCATTGGCCACGCCAACTCCGGATCCTTGCTACAATTTTCTCCACTATATCAAACCAGGTTGTAGAGCTGTAAGGATAGAGAAATATGGGCATACCCAGATATTTAAAATGGTTCCAGGTGGTGATAATGGGGAAACCGAAGATTCTGGCTATTTGTTCCTTTATATGTCCCGGGACATGCCATCCATAAATTCTGCACTTGAAAGCGTTCATCTTACCACCTGAAGCTTTGAGGAAGGAGCTGAGGATCTTTTGAAAGTGGTTGACAATGTGTATTGTGGCTGCTCCTAGCAAAAGGGTATCATCGACAAATTGAGAATGGTTTATTTCCTTGAACACTCTTGTTATGAGTAGGCCTGGGAGTTTTCTTGTTCTTATTTCCATTTCCAGTTTGTAACTAAGGGAGTCTGCTAGGAGGATGTAGAGGGAGGGGGAAAGAGGGAATCCCTGTCACAGACCCTTGCTTTCTTTGAAAAAACTAGTTGGGAATCCGTTGAGAAGGGGAGAGATCCAATGGTTGATGATGCATGCTTTGATCCAGTTATTGAAGTTCTCTGAAAACCCATAAGCCCTTAAGATTGACAAGAGGAAGCTATGTTTAACCCTGTCAAAGGAGTTTGCGATATCTAGCTTTACAACCATTCCAGGTGTTTTGGTTTTATTGCATGAGTGGATGGCTTCTTGCACCAGACGATGTTGTCTATTATCTGCTTGTCCCTCAAGAAGCTAATCTGATTTTCTGAGATTAACTTTGTGAGTAGGGGATTGAGGCAGCTTGCAATGATTTTGGTGAGGATTTTGTAGGAGGAGTTGCGAAGCGAGATTGGACGAAATTGGGTGAAATTTGAGGGATTGGAATCTTTGGGGATAAGCATGAGAAAATCGGAGTTGGTGGCACCTCCAATTCTCCTTTTGCGCAGAGTGTAATTTAACATTTTTTTCAGATCCCATTTGATAACATCCCAGAAATGTCGAAAGAATATAATAGGAAACCTGTCAGGCCCCGGTGCTTTGTCGAGTTTGAGACTCCATATTTCTTTGTGTATTTCATCCTCAGTGATTTCTTGGGTTAGTTGATAATTTTCTGCATCAGAGACCAAGCTAGGAATGTTCACCAGTAGGCTATTGACCTCCACTTGCATTGGTTCCTCCCTTGGATGTTGATATAAATTGTTGTAGTGATGGTAGGCTTCTGATTTTATCTGATCATAGGAGTCAATTTGTTGTCCCGTGTTGGAGGTGATTGTTGTAACAATGTTTTTTTTCCTTCGGGATTGGGCTTGCTTGTGAAAAAAGGAGGTATTTGAATCTCCAACCTTTATCCAAAGGTTCATGGATTTCAAACGCCATTACTTCACATCGTGGCCTGGAGGTGTTGTTGCGCTTCTATTTCCTGGTTCATTAAAAATTCTGTTACTGGGTCTGATTCAATTTTCTACTGAATTTGTTTGAGTTTCTCAAGTATTTCTTGCTTCTCTTGATGTGGGGTTGTATAGGACCTTTTCACCCAGTCTTTGGGAGCTATCTTGATGACCTTTAGCTTAATTTCCAAAAAAAAGTTGGGGGATCCTGATATGGAGGTGGTCCATGCTTCGACGACGAGCGAAAAAGTGTCTGGGTTATCCAACCATAGCTGGTTGAAGAGGAAGGGGAGTGGGCCAAAGTTCTGGGGGGGGGCGGAAGGAGAGAGTGATAGGTTTGTGGTTTGAAATGACAGAGGGGAGGATTTGGGAGGAGATGTCTAGGGGGGAGAGTAGGGAGTTGCTATTGATAAGGAAGTGATCTAGGCAACCTGCGATGTGTTGGAGATCGACCCTTCTATTCTTCTAGGTAAAATTCCCTTTGATTGGTTTGATGTCTTGCATGTCCCAATCAGACATAAGATCTACCATATTTTCAGAGAAAGGGTATCTGACTTTGATTCCTCCTTTTTTTCCCCCAAGGCTGAGGTGTGTGTTAAGGTCTCCTCCAATTATGCAAGAGGGGAGGTCTACAAAGTTTTGAATATTTGAAAGAGAGGTCTAGGATACCAATTTATCTCTGTAGGTATTTGGCATATATATATTAATTACCGTGATAACATTGTTGTTATCTTTGTTTTTTAGGACTATAAGGATCCAATTTGGAGTATTAGAGATAACCTCATAGCTCCAGATTTGCTCATTCCAAAGTGTTGCAATGCCGCCAGATGCACCCTGAGAGCTGACTACCACACTACCGGTATTTTTTTAGAGTTTTCTTGTTGATTCAAGGATGGATTTTTCTTCCATGTTGGTTTCTTGGAGGAGAATGATCGAAGGATTGACCATTCTATTTATATCTTTTAGATCTTTATTTTTTAGTTTACTGCTAAAACTGCTGCAATTCTAGGAGAGAAAAATCATTGAGGGGGGTTTGAGGAGGCTTGGTTTCCCAGGACCGAGTGTTCCATTCCTTTGATCCCCTCCTTTCATGTTGATATATGGATAGTGTGTTTTATAGTTTGTTGTTTTCCTTGTGCTTTTTCTTTGGTTTTTGCTTCTTCTCTGACTTCCTTGTTTGTGCGTCACCCTGATTTCCTTGGTTTTTCAGGTGGAAGTTCTCCTTCTTCTCTTTCATGCAGCCCTTGTACATGCATATTTGAGCTTGAAGTTTCTTGTTGCACTAGTGGATCTGTGTCTTCTGAGGAAGGGTCCTCTATGTCAGGGTCTCCATTAATGCCGATGAGTGGTGGATCAGGGAACGAGGAAGGGAGTGGTGGTGAAGGAGGGTTCTTCTTTGAGGACGATTTGCTTAGGGGTTCAAAGGGGTTGCTGCTTGGGGGGGGTTGATGTGCGATGAAGAAGATTTTTTAGGTGGGGATTTTGGAGCTGTATTTTTCCTTGACGATTCTGCTAGTGATTGGAGGCCTGAGGGTCTTGCACGAGATCCATTTCTTTTACCATTGGCATTTTTTTTGTGAACCTGCTGTCAGCCATCTTCTTGGGAGGGAGCATCATTTTATAGGGATTGTTTGGTGCTAGGGTTTTTTTTGTGAAATGGCCATATTCGTGGAAAGTTTTGCATTTGAAAGGCAACTGTTCATAGTCAAGTTTTTGAATGTGAGTCCAGTTGTCTATCTTTAGCTTGATTGCTTCTAGGAGCCCCTTTTCCAGATCTACTTCTACACAGATTCTAGAACAGGAGTAGAGGCTGGATTTGGGTTTTTCCCTATCAATATACTTCCCTAGGGCATATCCTATGCTTTTTAGCACTTCATCTCCCCCACAGTGAAAGGGAAAATGCGGGAGACGTACCCAGACTAGTACTGCTGAGGGGATGTCATTTTCAGGGTCAAAATCAGGTGTCCAACTATTTAAGTAAAAGGCCTCTAGGACCAAAGAAGTATGGTCCATTTCTAAAAATTAGATCTCTATCTGATTTCAACTCGAAGTAGAAAATGTAAAAACCCTTACCACAGAAGAGGTGATTCATCCGTCCTTGGACTAGGGGATGCTAGTTTTGCTCAATCCACAGGTCTATTTGTCGTGGTGAAGGCCACAGGACCATGAACTATCCGACCAGAGCTCGTGATGCAAAAAATAGGGCTTTTTGTCTTGCTGTAGTGCTGAGGATCAAAACTTCTGGAATCTGATCCAGTTTCTTGACAAACTGGGAGGTGCTTTGCCGAGCCAGGGGGAGAGGGAGCGAGCCTACAAGGGATTTGAAGGATAAAAATTCATCAAGGAAGTCAGGAGGATGTTTGGGATCTGGATTCGTAGAGGCCATGGTTGTGCCAAATGGACGAAGAGCGATCGGGGGCCGAGGAGCAGCCAGGAGGGCTGAGAGGGCTGTCAATTAGGGTTTCCTCAGAGCACTGGTTTTGGAAAAATATACATCTTGTACCTTACAATGGTGGGGGTGGAGGTTTTTACATTTGTTGGAGCTAATTTAGGAGTTTTATTTCTAGATTGTGGTTAATCTTCAGCTTCGCTAAAGATATTTGGGACAAACTTCAGAATATTTAAGAAGGAGATTCAAAATTTAAAGAAGCAAAGCTTAAAACTTACAGAGGTCAGTTCGAACAACTAAAGATGAAGGAAGATGAGAATATTGTAGCTTACTTCTTACGAGTTGATGAAACAGTGAATGAAATCATAGGATTGAGAGAAGAAGTTGATGAATCTACAATTGTTCAAAAGGTACTAAGATCTCTTCTAATGAAGTTTGATCTTAAGATCTCAACACTAGAAGAAAGAGAATATCTAGACTCAATAAGCATGGATGAACTACATGAAATCTTCACATCCTATGAAATGAGAACTGAACAAGAAAATATAGGTATAAAATAAGTAGCATTCAAAGCATCCAACAAGTCAAAGAAAAAGGGAAAGAAAAAAGAAAAATAATAAAACAACAACAGTGACATCTCAGAAGACGATGAAGAAGTGGCTAACTTTGTCAGAAGATTGAAAAAGGGAACCGATGGCGGATATAAAGGTAAGATTCCATTGATTTGTTTTAACTGTGATGGTATTGGTCATTTTTCTAACAAATGTCCTCACAAGAAAAAGAAAAGAAATGAAGAGGATGATTCAAACAAAAAACAAATATACAAAGGCAAAATAACAAAAAAGAATTTTTTCAAGAAATTTTTTTCACCAAAGAAGATTGCTCCTCATCAGACGAAGATGAAGTCAATGAAAGTGAGACAAAAATAGTTCTATTCATGGAAATATAAGACTCCGATAAATAAGACACCAAAGAATAGTATGAATAAACACAAGTTGACTACAAAGAAGAACCGTTGAGTGCTATAGAAGTTATAAAAAGAGAAAAGAAGAAAAACAACAAACTCCAAACAGAACTAGACAAGAAAGAAGACACTTAGAATTAAAACTCTGAAGAACTAGAGTATATGATCACTAAATTAAAGGTTCAAATAGAATAAGACAAAATAATCGAAGAATCACTCAAAGAACAACTAGAAGAAAAAGACAGGATCATTGGAAATTTTGAAGCAGAGGTTGTTACATTGAAAAAAGACATTCAACAAAAGAACATACAGAATAACTCAAAGGTTTTGGATAATATTATCAACACTCAAAGGCCACATCATGACAAGTCTGGGATAGGATACAATCAGACCGAAAGAGGCTCAAGCTCCAAAGCCACAGATAAATAAACACAACCAAGAAGCTATGTAGAGACAGTTATGGGAGACAAGAAGTTTTACAGGGAAGATCACAGAGACACTCCTCCACCTAGAAGAGTCATATTTCAAAATTAGCGACAGTCAGAAACAAGCAGGCCTCAGGAAGAAGAAAGATTTACAAGAGAAAATCCTTTAAGAATATATTCAAATCCGAGGTATCAAATAGTATTTTTTGGTTTTTGTTATGCATGTAATAATTTTGGACATAAAGATGTAAATTAAAGAGATAATAGCAGGAACAAAGACAAATTTGAAAGTCATGCACAAAATGGTTATCCAAGAAGGCCTAATGAAACATAGAGAAGAAGCTACAATAGGTTTGGATCATTGAGCACTAAAGTGGAATGCTACATGTGAAAAAAATTTGTACACATGGATAAATATTGTAGAATGACAGTCCCTCCTAGAAAATCACAATAGAATAACAACAGTCACAGATAAGAACCTCATCAGAGAATATGGATAACAAAGAAGGATCAATTTAACAATGAAGAATTCACACTCGCTCTATAAGCTAAACAAAAGAAACGTGGTTGGTATGTTGACAATGGTTGTTCAAAGCACATGACAGGTGATGAAGACATGTTTCTTACATTGAGAAAGGAAAGAGATGGATCGATCTCCTTTGTAAATGGTGACTCAACTAGAATCATTGGAAAGGGCACAATCAAAATTGGAAACAAGAATACCAAGGAAGAAAATTCTCTACTAGTGGAAGATATGAAACATAATGTTCTAATAAAAATTCAAATGTGTGACCAAGGTCATAAAATTACATTTGATTCACATAAGTGCGAGATAATAAAAGAAGGATTGGGAAAATTGATTGCAACAACTGCAAGAACTTCAAGAAACATATTTGTATTAAGTGAAATTGGAAATGAAAAGTGTTGTCTAGGAAAGGAAGATGAATTTTGGCTATGGCATAGAAGAATGGGTCACATAAATTTCAATAACCTCATCAAAGTCAGCAAAAAGGAAGAAGTCATAGAAATTCCCCAGATCATGAAACCAACCAACACATTATACAGTCATTGTCAACAAGGAAAGAAAATAAATACCAGGTTCAAATCAAAGGAATATTCAATGACAAGACCATTGGAAATTGTGCATATTCATCAAGTTGGACCAACTAGAACAAAGGGTTTAAAAGGTGAGAAATACTTTATATTATTGGTTGATGATTATACAAGAATGACTGCAGTTTTTTTCTCATGAATAAGTCAGAAGCATTTGAAAACTTCAAGGTACACAAGGAAATGGTTGAAAATGAAATGGATTCAAAAATCAATTTTTTGAGATCTGATAATGGAGGAGAGTTTACTTCAAAGGAATTTATGGATTTCTCCAGCAAGCATGGACTAAAAAGGAAATTATTTGTTGCTATGAAATCTCAACAGAATGGGGTTGTTGAAAGAAAGAACAGGACAATACATGAAATGGCTCGAACAATGTTAACAGATTCTAAGTTGAAAGATGTATTTTGGACACATGCAGTGCATACAACAATTCACATTCAAAACAAAGTAATTCTTAGAAACAACAGTGAAAAAACTCTGTATGAGCTATGGAAAGGAAGACTAGCAAATGTAAAGCACTTCAGAGTGTTGAGAAGCAAATGCTACATCAAAAGAGAATATGGAAGAATGGGAAAGTTTGACTCTCATGTGGACAAATGTGTACTTGTTGGTTACTCAAGTACAAGGAAAGAATACAAGTGTTACAATCTAACGGTCAACAAAGTTGTGGAAAGCATCAATGTAAAAATTGTTGAAATAGGTGGACGAAACTTAAAGGAAGAAGAACATGAATCAGTGGAACAAGTTTACGAAGAAAAAGCAAATGATGAAGAAGCAGTACAAGGGGAAGATGAATAAGATCAGAAAGAAGTAGAAGAGAAAGTTAAACAATTTCCTCCAAAGACACCTAGCAAACAAGTACAAAAGAATCATCCTTCAGATCAGATTATCGGGAACAAGAATGCATGAGTTGAAACTATAAGAATAATTCATTCACTAGAACAACTGCATCTAGCACTCTTATCTTCGATTGAACCAAATAGTTTTGAAGAAGCCAACAAGGATGAATTCTATAAAAAGTCCATGAATGAAGATTTGGATCAAATAGAGAAAAATGACAATTGGGAATTGGTTCCAAGACCAAGGTACAAGAATGTGATTGGCACAAAGTGGGTCTCCATAAATAAATTGAATGAAGATGGACAAGTTACTAGGAACAAAGCTAGATTCGTATGTAAATGATACAGACAGGTTGAAGACATAAAATTTTAAGAGACATTTGCCCCATTTTCCAGAATGGAGGCTATCCAATTGATCTTAGCTTATGCATGAAATCAAATTTTCTGAATGGGGATCTTGAAGAAGATGTCTACATTGAACAAGCTGAAGGATTTCAATTGTCATAGAATGAGGATTATGTGTGCAGGTTGAAGAAGGCCCTGTATGGTCTACAATAGGCTCCGAGAGCATGGTACTCTGGGCTTGATATATATCTACAACAAGAAGGGTTCAGAAAAGGAAATGCAGACAACAACCTCTACATCAAGGTAACTGAATATAGTATTTTATTAATTGAAGTTTATGTTGATGATATTATTTTTGGAAGTGATGATAATAGGTTAAGCAAGAAATTTGCAAAGAATATGAAGAATGAATTTGAAATTTCATTACTTGGAGAACTATCCTTCTTTCTGGGTCTTCAAATATTTCAAAGAAACCAAGGCATTTTTATTTCTCAAACTAAGTATATCAGAGAAACATTAAAGAGGTTCATAATGGAAGATTGCAAACCAATTAACACTCCTATGCAAATGAGTTGCAAATTGAGAAAAGATGATGATTCAAAGTTTACAAATCAGAGGAAGTACAAGTCAATGATTGACAAATTACTTTATGTGAAAGCATCTAGACTAGATGTAATGCAGGAAGTTGGACAGGTGGCATGATTTCAAGAAGCACCACCAGAATCACATGTTCTAGCAGTGAAGATGATTTTCATATATCTCAAGGGAACAAAAGAGTTTGGATTATGGTATTCAAAAGGAAAGAATCTATCACTTATTGCCTACACAGATGCAGATTGGAAAGGTTGCATTGATGACAATCGAAGCACCAATGGAGCAACTTTCTACTTGGGTGAGTGTTTGGTATCTTGGCTAAGAAAGAAACAATAATTAGTATCATTGTCTACAACCGAAGCAGAGTATATTGTAGCAATAACATGTTGTACACAGATTCTATGGATGAAACAAACTTTGACAGATATATAGGTTGAGAATGATGAGCCCATTCCTATATATTGTGATAATACAAGCTCTATTGGTATCTCAAAGAATCCAGTGATGCACTCCAAGACGAATCACATTCCAATCAAGTGTCAGTTTCTATGGGAATAGGTTGCAGAGAAGAACATTAGAGTTGAATATGTGGGAATAAAGGAATAGGTTGCAGATATCTTCACAAAATTGTTCCAAGGGAAGATTTTGAGTATCTTTTCCATAGATACAGAGTAATTTCTACTCCAAAATGAATGATTTTGAATGCTTATCTTATATGTCTTAGATTTACATGAGCAAGTACCATACATAGGACAATTGAGGTTAGGGAAGCAGGTTTAGATAGAGTTCAGTTAGGGGGAGCAACCCCAAGGACAATTCAGTTAGGGGGAGCACCCCCAGATGTGAAGTTACCTTTTCCATTGATGTCAAAGGGGGAGATAATCACCATATGTAGAACAAAGAGTTAGATGCTTGGAGAGATAGCATAAATTCATGTTTCTAGGGGGAGCGATGGTCACAGGGGGAGCATAAGTGATATGACTTCAGTATTGCATCAGAGTGTTGCCATCAATGCCAAAGGGGAATATTGTTGATTAATTGGGTTGGTTTTCATTGTTGTCAACCCTTGAAGCAAGTCGGGTAGAAAATTTTGGTAGCCCCAACAATATGGTTAAGGGAATTCAGTTTGATTGATGTATAATGGTACGAAGTTTAATATATTTGCAGGTAAAACTATTCTAGATGGATAGTACATGTCATGCCATTTCTGAGGATATGTGGAATGCCACATAACTCCTCATGGTTAGAGAATTATGACCTTGTGAAGTTGGAGAACCCTCATGAGTTATCTAGAAGGTCAAAGAGGTCAAAATTATTCTAGAAGCTCCTAGAAGAAGTTTACTAGTCAAGTGAGTGAAACTAGGAGTTAATCATGGGTTAAGTGGTTGCAATAAGAAAATAATTAAAAATAAATTAGTTGCAACTAGAAGTGGAGATTTTACTATTTGTAGCAAAGTGGGTTAGAAGTGGACAAGTGGTTAAAAGTGGGTTAGCCCTAAAAGAAGAAAATTGGGTTAAGTTGGTTAGAAGGTAACCCCTTGAGGAAGCTACATGGAAGTATGAATAAGAGAGCAAGGCTCTCCTATTAGAAC
This sequence comes from Picea engelmannii, assembly GCA_009831015.1. Classification (NCBI taxonomy): domain Eukaryota; kingdom Viridiplantae; phylum Streptophyta; class Pinopsida; order Pinales; family Pinaceae; genus Picea; species Picea engelmannii. The sequence goes on from ML778763.1 coordinate 610,485, forward strand.
TTTTTGATCACATTGAATATGTATTATTGTGTAAGGATTATTGAAGGTACTCATTGATACATCTGAAGTTGCACAAGTCTGAGGTGGCATGAAGGGTTGATGACGAAAGTTTTGGAATTATAAAAAATAATGAAAAAACCCTAGTTTTTTAGGTGTATGTGGGTTGTAGTGGACTAGGACACATATGTATGCGAGCTAGCAGTATAATAGGGAGCATACACGAGGAAAAATCCATAGAAACTTGAGAAGATGAAGATGTCAGGTCTTTAGATCCTGAAAGCAAGCTCCCAAGAAGGTCTACAGTGATCAGGTACATCAGATCTATCTACTATTTCAAAATGTATGTCTTATTTCTATGAGTAGTTGGATTTTGTTGTCTACATGAGAAATGGTTATGGGGGTTTGAGCATTTTCCCTAGAGAGATTAGTGGTTGCATGGGACTTTCTATATAATTCATATCTACAGAAATACAATGATGGTATAATCAATATTTATCTTTGATACATCTTGTTAGTGTGAGGCACATATTATATTTCTTGGCATATGGTTAAGGGTTTTTATGGTACATGGTTAAGAGCTTGTATTTGTGAAGTGGTTGATGTATTGAAAGGTTTTTTATCTGCAATGTTTTGATGTCTAGTTCATGTGAGGGTTATTATACTTGTTTGTGATTACACACACTTATATGACACATGACTAGAGATATATAGATGCTTTGGGTAAAGGAAACGTATGAGAATGTATGCATAATGCATAGTGTCAGGTTGTAGGTTGATATGACAGAGGCTACAGAGTGTCAAAACTTTTCAGAAGAGAGAAAATCCTATTTTTAGAAGGAATACGTAGGTTGCAGTACATATAGGTCGCGCACATACGCAGGTTGCAATATAAATAAGGTGTGTACATATGCACACTATAGAACATACATGTAATGTATTTGTTGTTTTTGGTTGGTACATGATCAATACATGTACAAGATGATTACAGGGAAGTGGTATAGGTTGGCTACAGGTTAGTGGTACAGGTTGGTACAAGTTTACACTGGTATATCTCACAGTGACAGTGTGGCAATGGTTTCATCATTTTGACACTTATATTTCAGGGTGACAGGACAGGGAAATGATAGATGGTTGTAGCCACCTTCAGTTTGTAGACAGAGAGCATAGGGGGTTGTAGCCTCCTTCTGGTTGTATCAATAGAATTGGGGAGTTTTTGCTTTCCTCAGGTTATAGCCTGAAAATATAGGGGGTTGGATCATCCTTCCAGTTGTAGCTTAAGAACAAAGGAAGTTGGTGTTTCCAATGAATGTAATTCTTAAAAGACATATAAGAAAAATCATTCCATGGGTTTCTCCCGCATTGGGTTTCCACGTAAAAACATTGGTGTACTGTGTATGTGTATGATTTTTCATTTATTCATTGTTTATTTACTCTACACTTATTGGATGATAATTAGAATATTGATCATAAAGATAAATAACACTTGCATACTATGGTTAAAAGGATTAATTTTATCTATTATTGTTTCACCCCCGCTCTCAGTAATTTAAAAATCACAACATTCACCAAGGTTGATATACTTTATATAAGCATATAACATAACTTTTTTTTTTACTATAGATAGCTCAACTATACCTTCGTATTATTAGATCTTCCTGTAGCTTCTTCTATGCTCAACAATCTGTCACTAACGATAGATCTAATCTTCCTTTTCATCTTTGGAAATAGATCCTCACTTTGTCTAAATTAAACTCGCGGGTACCCGCACTTTGTCCCACTATGGCCCGCAGATGTTTGTGGCCTTCTAGTGCTGCAACATGCAGATGTCTTCAGTGAAACCCTAGTTTTGTACCCACAGTATCGACCCTTCGAACCTGCAATTTTGTCGTTGCTTCAGACTCACTACTATATATATGTCAATGATACCTGCCCATAACATTTCAAAAAATAGACATTCAATGTGCTCAAATTAGGTATTAATGAGAGACCCTTTCTCTTTTATTTATACTCTCCAATTAGCTTCCTTTGGGGTTTATATTCTAATTGTTTTACCCAACTTTCTTCTTTTAGGGCTAACCCACTTTTAACTACTTTTCCCACTTGCAACCACTTTATGCTCAAATAGTAAACTCATTGCTTCTAGTTGCAACTGATTTATTTTTAATTATTTTCTTTTTGCACCAACTTTACCCATGGTTAACTCCTAGTCACAAACACTTTGAATAGTAAACTTCTTCTACGAGTTTCTAGAATAATTCACTTCTTTGACCTTCTAGAGGCTTCTAGATAAGTCATGAGGGTTCTCCAAATTCACTAAGCCACATGTCCTCAACCATGAGGAACTACGTGACGTACCACACATCACTGAAAATGACACAACATGTGTTATCCATCTATGATAGTCTTTCCTACAAATTCATTGATCTTCATTACATTATTCCTCAACCAAACATGGGTCCCTTATCTACACTTTTGAGGCTACTGAAATTTTCTACCATTCTTTCTTCAAGGGTTGACATCAATGACAACCAACCCAATTAATCAACAAAAGGATTCTCCTGTTTCAATTGTGGCCATGGTTTTACGAGTTCAAATTTGAAATGATTTTATGAGGAATGCACACTAATAGGAATGGACATTGAGGAATGGAAGTCGTGGAATGCACACTCACATTGAGGAAACCCTTAGCATGAAACTGACTTTTTAAAATGATTTAGGGTTATATTGGTATATTTTTCTATACAACACTTATGATAAGAAAAGCAAATTAATCTTTATAGATATTACATTATTTATTACAAATAACACTTCCACAAAACTTGTTGTACATTTTTATAAGCACACTCAATATATTTGTAGAATTTATTAATAATGGACTTGCAATTTTTGAGAATTAATGAAAAATTTCCATTCTCTAAATGAGGGGAAGTACTCGGGGGTTTTCCTGACTGGGCATTGTATCTTGGAAAATAAAAAAATGATTTCTAGAATGAGTCAAGGTAATTTTGAAAGCAAAATTACAAACATTGTTGACTATAATACAAACACACACACAAAATCTCAAATTAAATGGTAAGCAAGATATATTGCATGCATTTGAAATCAATCATAGGCGTGGGAGACTTACAAGTACTTCGAGTTTCTAAGATTCTGGGATTTGGGCAATGACTCAACATACAAGGTTAACTACATATGCGTGTTTCCAAAAATCTTGTCAAACATGGGTTTAGGGTTGTTATAATATATGTCATAGTAGCATCAATCATACACAATGGATCAAAATCCATTTTCATTCATATTCCTATGGAAACCATTCAAATGGGCTAAAGAAGAAGAATTTAGGGTTTAGGTGAGGATAGGGCACATGTCTAGGGCGTGCATTTTATAGTGCAGGCATGTATTTGTCATTACAAATGTGTGCATATTACTCCTTACTATGTAAACATGAAATCCCATGCTCTCAACATGCAATTTCAACTTGAGATGTGCATTTTTCCCTTATAGGGTGTTCATTTTCATCCATACACTATTTTCATGTAATTTATTAAGGTTAACATACGATTACCAACACAAGGCATGGACTTTTCTTCCTAGGGCATGCATTTGTCATTTTCCCTGTTTTCATGCATTTTTCCTTTTGAGGGCATTCATTTTTCACCATGGGGAGTGCATAATTTATTTGAAGGAATGGATTTTTCATAAGCCTATATATCCCTGATATAATCATACCAATTTCACCATTGGGTGTGCATTTCTCTCGGTCTGGCATGCGTTTCAACAAGGTTGGTTTTAACGATTTGAGCTCTTTGTTTTACAAGAAAATTTTTACCCTTTATTCATAGTAGAATGTTTTTTATTTGAAAATTCCCAATGTGTCCTCTAAAATGCAAGCCTAAGGAATAAAATATTTTATGCCTTGTTGTAGGATGGGTATGTTACAATTTCCCACCCATTCAATCCCCATTGTTTCCATTACTGATTTTTCATGCCAACCATTTGAGAAATAGTGGAAGGATTAATTGGGTTTATGTTGTTGTATAAAACCCTAATTAAATATTCTTATAGTCTCCACATATAAAAATGCACACTCACACGTAAGAAATACATGTTTTTCTTTTAAACTTTAATTTTTGCCCTTTTGTAAAATGCACATTAGGCTTCACAAAAATGCATGCCCGAGTATTAAAACACCTCCAATTTGAGTGATTCAAGTTGTTGATGGTGTATTAGATAATTTAAACTTGTGTACATATTTTTATTTTCATTTTCAAACATAAATGTGGATGCTCTATAAAAGAGGCAAAATTTGCCTTGTAAATTGAAAGACCAAAACAATAGAAAGTGACCTAATGGAAATGCATGCCCATGCTTCTATATAGCTTGAAATTTAGTTATAAGGGATTTGGGGTGAATATGATAACATTATAAATCTACCTATGTCACCCTAAGTGCATTTTCAAATGAAATAAGACTTCTACCTTGAACCAATATTGAAGATGTTTTTTTATAAAATTTTGGGTAATTTAATAGTCTTTCTGTAAAATGCAGATCGAGGACTCATATGACTTCCAAATTGAGTGATTCAAATTGTGGAGTTTGTATTTTATTATTTTACATCTTGTAATACATTTAGTTGTTCATTTTCAAACAACAAACCCTCTTTTGTGCATAGAGGCTAAAATTTTCCTTGTAAATGGAAAATAATGCATACAGGGAAAAATGCACAACAAATCATGAAAATTGGGCATGATGAAAAATGCATGCCCTGCCAAGAAAAATCCATGCATATATCTGGTAATTTACATGTTACACATTACAATATTATGGATATGTTGTAAACCCTAAAGACTGTATACTAGGGTGATATCTCAAGTTTTTTCCCTTTCTCTAATTTCAACAATATTGGATTTTGACCCGGTGTGAAAGGTTGGAGGATGCATGCCAACAATTAAAAAAAAAAATTTGCAAATTTTGGAAGCATGTTCCCCAACATTTTTATGAAATGTCAACCATATAGTTGTTTCCCTTCAATAGTACATTTGCCTCATTTTTTGATGTCGTTTTGATGCTTATCCAACGACCACCTGTCTAGCTTCCAACAAACTCCCTCTCCGGCTATTCGTCGAACCCCTTTCATTGTACTCTCGAAGTCCTTAAATGATTGTTGGATATATGACATACAAGACAGCCACATGGAAGCTACAAATATATTTTACGAAGAAAATGTTCATTGCATTGAATCGTTTCTATTACGACCATCATACAATGGCGATATTGAAACACATTGATATGCCATGTGGCATTTTCCAAGAAACCATCACGAGGAAAGAAACCCTCATTTTAGTGGTGATGATGGTCATTACTATGAAATATGAATGTAACTGACATTGAAAAGCCGATGGACATGCCATCCAAATTGTGACTTTATGGCTGGCGGCCTATGTCGATGTGGCGACACTCTATAATACGTAGTCAGTCGAAGATACAAGGATATGGAATTATAGTGTTGTCGAAGGTGAGACATAGGATATCTCCCAGTCCTATTGGATATGATACAGTTAGGCGTTGGAAGTTCAATGCCTGTAAAATAAAGTAATAAAAAATCAAATTGCATTGGATATAGGGAGCAGGTTGAGGCAGATTTAGATGACAATGTACTCAATATATGATGATACACACCATTAGGATTACAATTTATATTGTTGTATAAAAACCTAATTCAATATTGTTAGGCCCTCCACAACTAAAAATGAACAGTCACACTTAAGAGATACATGTTTTTCTTTTAAATTGTAATTTATGCCCTTGTGCAGAAATGCACGCCAACCTTCACTAAATTTCACACCTAGGTATTAACACACATGCAATTTCAGTGGTTCAAGTTTGTGAGGGTGTCTAAGATAATTTTACCAGGGATGATTTTAGGGGCTAAATTTCGCTCATGGGCTAATTTTCCATGGTTTTTCCAAAAATGAGATTCACTATTTTAAAAATGATTCGCCCAAATTCTATAGGATAAATTATTTTACCATTTTGTTTTTGTAAGTTAGTTAATATATTAGAGCCTTCTTGGAAAAATTACAATCCTGTGGTCTTGCGTGTCAATAATGCCCAGCTGGGAAACCATTGTTGGCACGAGTTTGAGAAAGAGTGACACTTGTCCAAACCAGAGTCTTTGTTTGTCATGCAAAAAATTATTGTGCCACCCAGGGCGACGACCTGTCTGCCAGCTAATAACTATGAAGCTTCACTGAGTGAAAGCCGACTGTAAACTAGACTGAGCTAGACATGGTAGCATGTAAATACTAGAATCAAGAAAACATAAATAGAATAACTCTAAAAACCTGGACCAAATTTTGGGCCTACAAAGGCCTCAATTTTCTTCATCTTTCCCTTGTCGCTCTCTTTAATTGCCTATCGTAGATCTTGAAGAAAGGACACCAAATTGTCCACCCTGCACCATCTCTCTACATCTCTCTTTTGCAAATCCTTGAGGGCTTCTTTGACGTCCTCCTGTCCCTTGGTTAGTTCACTCAGGGAGGCCATAATTTTCCCCCATTCTGCGTATTTTTCACAGGTAAAACGAGGTTTTGAGAAGGGATGGGTGGAGGGGGCGGAGGTGGCATCATCGGAGAGGTGAGAATGGGATTCAGGAGGGGGCATTCGACGAGGAGGGGAGGCAGGAGGAGGCGGTCGATGGGGTGGAGAAGGTGGTGGAGGTGGAAAACCCAAGGAGTTTCCCATGGTATCAAACCATTCTAACCTGTAGGCATACAAATTTGAGAGAGGGGACAAATCTTGGGAAGCTTCAAGAATTGGTGTAGCAGGAGCAGGTGCTACTATGGGAGCCAAGACTGGTAAGTCCGCTTCGTGAATTGGCTCGACAGGAGTAGGAGCGAAGGGGGGAGGAGGAGCAATGAGAAGTGCAGGAGCTAGGGGAGGATTCACAGTGAGGAGGGAGTCAGAGTGGGGAATTTCCTTGCCTTTGGATGCATACTAGGTGACTCCTCTCCTTGATTTACCTCGCAGTCGGGGCATGGGGAGAGGTGGGGCTATCTCGGGGTGACGAGCACAGAGCCAAGTGGCCAAGGAGATCCAAAGAAAGAGAGGGAGATTTCTGAGGTTCGAGGGAGGGAGAATGAACTCGAATGTGAGGGTTGGGGTGCAATATCGATGGAGGGGGAGGCATGTGATATGACATGCAGGTCGTGAGGCTCGTGCGAAAAATTCCATCCAGAGTGTGCGAAAGGGTGGCGACCATGGAGCGTAATTGCTGAGGTGACAAGCTGGGGGGAGGGTCTCCATCATGTGCCATCAGGCTGTTAGTCTGGCCAGGTGACCAACCCATGGCTTGTCCACCCGTGTTAACACCAAACACCCCATCCAGGGATAAATTATTTTACCTTAAAAATCGTCAAAATGTTATAAAAACTATATAAAATACTTATAAATTTGAATATTTTTAAAAATATATTGCCAAACATTTATAGTTGACATATGAAGGATTAGTAATATTCGCCAAGGTTTCTACATTTTAAAATAAATTTCCATCCTTAAAATCATCCTTGAATTTTACACATGTCTACATATTTATATTTTCGTTTGCAAAAATAAAAGTGGTTTTTGTGTAAAAGGGGCAAATTCTACCTTGTAAATTGAGACACCAAAACAATAGAAAGTGACCTAATGGAAATGTACACCCATGCTTCTATATAGCTCCAAATTTAGTGATCTAGGATTTTGGGTGAAGTTAATAACATTCTAATCTATATATTTCATCCAGAGTGCATTTTACAAGGACTAAGGACTTTTACCTTGAACCAAAATTCAAGACCTTTTGTAAAATGGAGGGTAAAACCATCTTACTATAAGATGCATGCCTAAGACTCATATGACCTCCAAATTGAGTGGTTCAAATTATGGAGTTTGGATTTTATCATTTTACATCTGTTCAAACTTTAGATGTGAAATTTGAAACCTAAAACCCTCTAGTGTGCGTAAAGGCTAAAAACTACCTTCTAAATGCAAAAAAAAATTCATCGAGGGAAAAAAGTATAAAAATGCATGAAAACGAGGCATGATAAAAAATGCACGCCTTTGGAAGAAAATTATATGTATGGTTTTGTTAATTTACAAGTTATAGGACCGTGGATTTTTTGTAAATCCTAAAGAGTGCATAATAGGGTGATTTGTTCCTAGAATTTAGTAAAGGGTTGAAATACACATGAATATTTGGCAAGTATGAAAAAACATTAACTAAAATGTAACAATGGTTACTAACTACATGGGTCCATGAGCTCGATAAGGTAGGAGCTTGTATAACCACATCACACATATGCTAGTTGTTAGTTGCATTTCCATTGTGAATACCTGTTGAAATCATAGAAAACACAAGGTTATATGACTAAATATTAACAATTAAATAAATAAACAGACAAATCAACATCTACGAGACCTTGAAAGAATAAAATGTGATACCTAAATGAGAAAAATATTTGTTTCTTTTTAAGTTGTAATTTTTGCATTTGTGCATAAATGCATGCTAGGTTAAAAAAAAATGCACGTCAGGCTTAAAAAAAATGCACGCATAGATCTTTACACTTGCAATTTGAATGATTCAAGTTTCTAAGGGTGTCTTAGATAATGTTACAGTTGTCTACATATTTATATTTTCATATGAAAACACAAAAGTGGTTGTTGTGTAAAAGGGGCAAATTCTACCTTGTAAACTGAGACAACAAAATAGTAGAAAGTGACCTATTGGAAATGCATACCCATGCTTCTATATAGCTCCAAATTTAGTGATCTAGGATTTGGGGTGTAGTTAATAACATCCCAAATTTCTATATTTCATCTGGAGTGCATTTTAGAAGGACTAAGGACTTCTACCTTGAACCAATATTCAAGACCTTTTGTAAAATGGAGGGTAAAACCATCTTACTGCAAAATGCACACCTAAGACTCATATGACCTCCAAATTGAGTGGTTCAAATTATGGAGTTTGGATTTTATCATTTTACATATATTTGTACTTTATATGTTCAATTTGAAACCTAAAACCCTCTAGTGTGTGTAAAGGATAAAATTTTCCTTGTAAATGAAAAAAAATACATAAAAGGAAAAGTGCATAAAAATGCATTAAAATAGGACATGATGAGAAATGCACGTCCTTGGAAGAAAAATCCATGTATAGTGTTTTTAATTTACAAGTTACAGAACTGTAGATTTTTTGTAAACCCTATAAAATGAATACTAGGGTGATTTGTGCCTAGAATTTAGTAAAGGGTTGAAATACATATGAATCTTTGGCAATTGTTCAAATAAATAACTAAAATGGAAAAATGCATACTAACTACCTGGGTCCATGAGCTTGAGGAGGAAAGAGCTTGCATATCCACATCACACATAGTCTAGTTGTTAGTTGTATTTCCATTGCGAAGACCCGCTAAAATAATCAGAAAATACAAGGTTATATGTTTTAATATTAATAATTAAATAAATAAATAGAGAAGTCAACATGTATGAGACCTAGAAAGACTAAAATGCAATACCTGAATGAGAAAAATACTTGTTCTGCTTTTAAACTATAATTTCTGCATTCATGCATCAATGCACGCCAAACTTGAAAAACATGCACACCCATCTCTTTACACACCTGCAATTTGAACGATTCAAGTTTGTGAGGGTGTCTTAGATAATGTTACAGCTGTATACATATTTATAGTTTTATTTGCAAACATAAAATTCCTTGATGTGTAGAAGGGATAAAGTCTACCTTGTAAATTGAGACACCAAATAGTAGAAAGTGGCCTAATGGAAATGCACACCCATGCAACTATATAGCTCCAAATTTAGTGATCTAGGATTTGGGGTGGATTTAATAAAATTCCAAATCTATATATTTCATCTGTTGAGCATTTTAGAAGGAATAAGGACTTCTACCTTGAACCAAGTTTCAATACCTTTTGTAAAATGGAGGGTAACATTGTCTTGCTGTAAAATGCACACCTAAGACTCATATGACCTACAAATTGAGTGGTTCAAATTGTGGAGTTTGGATTTTACCATTTTACATCTATTCATACTTTAGATGTGAAATTTGAAACCTAAAACCCTCTACTGTCTGTAAAGGATAAAAGCTTCCTTGGAAATGCCAAAAAAATGCATAAAGGGAAAAATGCATAAAAATGCATGAACACAGAACATGATGAGAAATGGACGCCCTTGGAAGAAAAATCCATGTATGGTGTTTTTAATTTACAAGTTAGAGGATTGTCGATTTGTTGTAAACCCCATAGAATACATACTAGGGTGATTTGTGTCCAGAATTTAGTAAAGGGTTGAAATACACATGAATCTTTGGCAATTGTTCACATAAATAAATAAAATGGAAAAATGGGTACTAACTACATAGGTCCATGAGATCGAGGAGGAAAGAGCTTGTACAACCACATCACACATAGGCTAGTTGTTAGTTTCATTTCCATTGCAAAGACCTGCTGAAATCATTAGAAAATACAAGGTTATATGATTGAATATTAATAATGAAATAAATAAATAGACAAATCAACATGTACGAGACCTATAAAGACTAAAATGAAATACCTGAATGAGAAAAATACTTGTTTTTCTTTTAAACTATACTTTATGCCCTTCTGCAGAAATGCACGCCAGGCTTCAAAAACATGCCCACCTAGGTCTTAGCACACCCACAATTTGAATGATTCAAGTTTGTGAGGGTTTCTTAGATAATGTTACACCTATATACATATTTATATTTTCATTTGCAAATATAAAAGTGGCTGCAGTGTAAAAGGGGCAAATTCTACCTTGTAAATTGAGACACCAAAACAATAGAAAGTGACCTAATGGAAATGCATGCCTATGCTTCTATATAGCTCCAAATTTAGTCATCTTAGATTTGGAGTGAATTTAATAACATTCCAAATCTATATCTTTCATCTAGAGTGCATTTTAAAAGGACTACGGACTTATACCTTGAACCAAGATATAAGACCTTTTGTAAAATGGAGGGTAAAACCGTCTTGGTGTAAAATGCATGCCTAAGACTCATATGACCTCCAAATTGAGTGGTTCAAATTTTGGAGTTTGGATTTTATCATTTTATGTATATTCATACTTTAGATGTGAAATTTGAAACCTAAAACCCTATAGTGTGTGAAATGATAAAAGTTGCGTTGTAAATGCCAAAAAAAATGCATAAAGGGAAAAATGCATGAAAACATGGCACGATGAGAAATGCATGCCCTTGGAAGAAAAATACTTGTATGGTGTTGTTAATTTACAAGTTATAGTACTATGGCTTTGTTGTAAATACTGAATAATACATACTAGGGTGATTTGTGCCCAGAATTTAGTAAAGGTTTGAAATACACATGAATCTTTGGCAACTGTGCAAAGACACTAACTAAAATGGCAAAATGGGTACTAACTACCTACGTCTATGATATCGATGAGGAAGGAGCTTGTATATCCACATCACACATAGGATAGTTGTTAGTTTCATTTCTATTGCGAAGACCTACTGAAATCATAAGAAAATATAAGGTTATATGACTGAATATTAATATAAATAAATAAAAAGATAAATCAACATGTACGATACCTATAAAGACTAAAATGCAATACTTGAATGAGAAATATACTTGTTTTTGTTTTAAACTATAATTTCTTTATTTGTGCAGAAATGCACGCCATGCTTCAAAAAAATGCATGCCCATGTCTTTACACACCTGAAATTTGAATGAATCAAGTTTATGAGGGTGTCTTAGATAATGTTACAACTTTCTACATATTTATATTTTCATTTGCAAACATAAAAGTGGTTGTTGTGTAAAAGAGGCAAAGTCTACCTTGTAAATTGATAGAACAAAACAACAGAAAGTGACCTAAGGGAAATGCACACCCATGCTTGTATATAGCTCCAAAGTTAGTGATATAAGGTTTGGGGTGAAGTTAATAACATTCCAAATCTATATATTTCATATGGAGTGAATTTTAAAAAGACTAAGGATTTCTAGCTTGAGCCGAGATTCAAGACATCTATTCATACTTTAGTTGTGGATTCTTAAACCTAAAACCATATAGTGTGTGTCAAGGCTAAAAGTTGCCTTGTAAATGGAAAAAAAAATGCATAAAAATGCATGAAAATAGGGCATGATGAGAAATTCACTCCCTAGGAAGAAAAATCCATGTACAATGTTGTTAATTTACAAGTTACAAGTTACATGACTATGGATTTGTTGTAAATACTAAAGAATGCATAGTAGGGTGATTTGTGCCCAAAATTTATTAAAGGGTTGAAATACACATGAGTCTTTGGCAACTGTGCACACACACTAACTAAAATGAAAAAATTAGTGCTAACTACCTACATCCATGAACTCGATGAGTTAGGATCTTGTAGAGCCACATCACACATGGGGTAATTGTTAGTTGCATTTCCATTACGAAGACCTACATAAATCTTCATAGAATACAATGTTATATGACTGAATAATAATTAAATAAATAAATGGAGTACATATCAACATGTACAAGACTCTATAAAGACTAGAATGGAATACTTGAATGAGGTTCTCTTGGTTTCGAGAATAATTTATTCTCTATTTAACAGGGCCAACCACGTGAAGGTGGAAGCTCATTTGGTCCCTTCTCACCCCCTTTGCATCACTCTCAACTCCCCATACCCAAACTATCTACTAGAAAGTAATTCAAAGTGGCATAGTACGATTCATGCATATAAATTAGAAAAATAAAATTTAAAGGTAAATGAAAGAAAGAGTGTGTGTACAGATATATGGTTTTGATCTGGCTTACATCATGATGCCAGATGCCATCCATTCATGAATTTCAGGGAGATATTAAGTGGTTTGATAATACCACCCCTGCGTACCAAAATGAATAAGGACATGACACATTATCAGTCATTAATACAATGGTTTATAATTTAGGCCTCTGACCCCTTTTCATATAGCATGCACTTTCACCGACTGAAACAAACTGAGACCGTCGATCTTGGATCTATATTTTTGGTTTGATCGTGTGTCTTGAATTTTCATTTCAAACCCTGTTTATTCTTTGTTTCTTGTATAAAAATATGGAAAAATATGCAGTATATAGGGTATCGAACCTAAAGTTAGGATTGAATGATAGGAAAAACTTGATTTTAATTAAACACAAATAGAGCCATTGTAAACCATTTTATATTGAACAAATAGATACAGGATCTAAATTCTGCATCTACATCAGCAACGAGGCTACATATTGAAGACCTTGTGAGGTTGATCCCTCCTTGGATGCATAGGTGGGGTCGGTCAGTCTCTCCTTGTATAGGTATGCTCCTTTGCACACTCTCCGTAATGGTAGGTGGGGTAGATCAATGCAGTGGTCAACGAGTTTGGAGTGGGTTTATTTGGTAGGGGGTTTGGTGCCATAGTGTGTTTTTTATCTTTGAATATTGTTTTTTATATTTGTTTATTTTATATTTGTTTTATTTTTTAATTGTTATTTGTTTGTAATATAATTTATATTTACTAATAGTTAAAATCAATTAGCACATGTTGAAAATGGGTTAGGAGGATATAGTTTGGTGGGTTATGAGAGAAATCAAGGTCAATGATTTCTAACCAACCAATGATACATACAAGAATATGGCATACAACTTAACAAGAAACAATTAACCCATATAAGAAAATAATTTAAAGAGAATAAATCATAGAAAATATATAACCACATACCCCAACCTACATTTCAACAATTCAATATCATTGATCTTATTCTTCATCCAATTCCAAATATATATCATTCGGTCCAAAATATGGTTCGAAATCGACATTGTAAGGATTGGGCATCATGGAAACATCATCATCAATGTCATTTTTGATAATTTCATCATTGATATGATCATCGAGAACATTTCCATATACATCTTTCTCAACTTATTTATCTTCTTTGTCTAACACATCTACTTGCTCCTTTGGATCATCATCTTCTTCCACTACATTATACTTTACAGGCCTTCCTCTTGGATCATATCTAACAACATATGACCATCCCGCTTTACCTAGAACATATGAGTAAAATTCCTTCTCACATTGGCTTGGAAGAATATAAATCTCAGTACTCGACTCAAGCATCCTTGTATTAATGATGGCAAATCCATTCTCAGGCTCAATAATAGTTATTACAAGATCACGTTCATTCATTCATAACATGTACCATTTGACCTCGAACATGACTAATTCAAAGGATTTAAAGACACATTCAAGTATATCATTCAAATATCCATAGTATCTATTTTAAGATACCTCTCAATGTCTGTTACTTCTAGAGGAAACATTATTGACCTAAAATATTGTAGTTATGCCACAATAAAAGGTTTTTTTCTTTTCATCCAACTTTTTGATACGAAATTTATGGCCATTGCACCACATAGCCTTGTGGTGTTTCAACTGCATTATTCCCAACACGTAAAAAATGCATTGTCAATTAATTAACATATTTAGAATTAGTAATTGTTTTAAGAAAATAACAGACAACATACATTAATATAATGGAAAATAAGTAAAAATTGTGGGTGAATATGCTTTCCATTTATTATTTAAATCATATGCTAAATCAATTTCCCTTTGTGTAATATTGGTATCTTGATTACGATGAGCCTCTTTAACCAATGTAGAAACCCCTTCCCATGATAACCTACCATAGAATTGCATACATTGTTCTATCCATACCTTCATCCAATATAGATTGTTTGGAATGTATAAATATAGTGAACCCCACTCTCGACCAGCTATATGAAAAAATAACAATTCATGAATAATTAGGTACCATGCCAAAGCTTAATAATTGATGGAAGAATAAAAAATAAATAGGTACGATATATATAAAACTGAATAAACAAAAGTATTCTAGATCTCCGCAATCTAATTACCTTTCACTTTGCTCATTCTACCTTTCCCTGACAATACCTCCCTTTCAAATTTGTTGATGGATTTGACATCCAAAATGACATTCACATTCATATTTGCTACTAATTTAGGAATATATTGACTAATATACACCAAGGATTGATATACCATATAACCCTCCACCATAGAACCCTTAGGACGTGCTCTTTTTATAACAAAGACTTTTAATGATTTCAAATGCCTCTCTACCATCCACATTGACCTTGTGTGTATAGGTCCACAAATTTCAATCTCCTCAACTTGGTGTATGAGGTAGTGTTCTTGTGCATTGAAACGTGTTGGAGGTAGGTACTTTTGCATTTCACACATTAGGCGAGGAAGATCTCTCTTCCAATACCTTATATCTTCTTTATGGATTTATTTAGAAGATAACTACTTACGCATAATGCAAGAAAATGAATGCAATTTTAAGTGTATACATTTCAAGTAAAACACATGTGAACAAGTTATGCAATGAATATTTTTTGTAGAAATTGTTACTTACCTCATGTATTTTCCAAGATCATATATGACTTGTTTTATGTTGTTGTCAAATTTGTCTGGAATAGATAGAAGTAGAACATACTGTAACAAAAAAGGAATCATTATAAACATTAGAGGTAAAACATATTGTAAAAAAAAGTAAACAAAAAAATACCAAAAAGATGTATACCATTATAGAAATATAACAAAATAATTATCTTAATCAAGGTATTCCAGTCATGAGTTTTTACCCCACCAAATTCACCTTTCTTTGTTAATATATTATTTATGTTTGAATCAAATCCCATGTGAAATTTAATTTTCCTGATGACCTCTTTTACAACATTTCTTTCCTACTCTGTAAATAACCATGGGACACTATCTCGATGTCCATCGCTATTTGAATTAATCACATTTTTCATTGCATGATTGGCTTCCTAAATGTCACTACAAATTTTACCAATTTTTTCTTTGTCACTCCTTCCATCTAAGATTATCCATAATTTTTATGTTACATTCTTCCCGATATGCATTGTATCAAATAAATGAGCTATTTGTAGGTGCTCATAGTAGGGAAACTTGTTGAATTGTATAGGGTATGTTTTCATTCCTCTTGGAAGCCCATTAATTCCTTGACAACATTTATGAAAAATAAATGAGATTACAACAATAATTGTTAGATACAATCAACCTATTTCAATACAAATTAAAATTATAAATCATTAATATATATGATACATAGACTAATTGCTTACCTTGACAATTTCTATTATATTCCAACTTCCATAGTTGAGGTGTCATTCTTCGTGGTTTTATTCTAGTCTCTTCTTTGAAATTGAAAAGTTGTTTTTTTTTGTAGTTCAATACCTATGGTTCTTAAGGAGGAAGTTCCTATACTCATCAAACACATCCTTTCCTAAACTTCTTGAGTGAAAATATTTCATCCTAGGACCATATACTAGACATGCAAATTTACCCTTGGTTTGTATGCCTACAACATATGGATTACTGCCAATATCAATTATATACCAAGGAATTATTAAAACAAAATGCATGATATTTTAAAATATATGTATATACTATTAAAGTGGAGTAGTACATTACATACCAAAAAAATGTTTTAGCCTTGGTGCATCATGAATTGTCCACGTAAGTATTCGATGGAATTGAAATTTCTTTTGCCCTATTGGTATAGATATGTCGTACATAGTGGTGCCAACCGATAACTTTAGTAGCTCATCGATAAGAAGCTCAATATATACATTCACATCTTTAACTTGGTACTTACCTAATTGATTTAAAATAAACATCATTACTACTTTGTGTATATGTATATATAAGAAATTATGCAACAAACAAGACAAATGAAATGTCGTGTTCAAAAATTTATTGTAAACAAATACTTGGAACAATCATTGCCAACATTGTGTGATTCCTCTTTATTGACATCCAAGAAGGAAGGTTATTGTTTATAACAAAAATAGGCCACATTGATTAAATAGACCTGAGCTCACCAAATGGATTGACACCATCAACTGCTAATGAAAGCCTAACATTAAAAGGTTCTTCCTTAAAAATTGGCCATCTTTATTTGATGTTCCTAAATGCATA
Organism: Picea engelmannii; assembly: GCA_009831015.1. Taxonomy (NCBI): domain Eukaryota; kingdom Viridiplantae; phylum Streptophyta; class Pinopsida; order Pinales; family Pinaceae; genus Picea; species Picea engelmannii. The sequence continues at coordinate 627,551 of ML778763.1, forward strand.
ACCATTTGCAGGAATTCAATGAACACCATCTTCACTTATGTTTTGTGCATTGTAAACCATAAATTGTGCTATGCTTTGGCACCTGAACATTTGTTGCAAACATGGAATTATGGAAATATGACGAAGAACCTTGCAAGGCACGTTTTGTGTTACTTGATCAGTTCAATATCTACTAATTTGACATTGCATACATTTGGTTTCTAATGAATATTGTCCATAATAAATAATATGATCATTAGGACATGCATCAATATCTTGGTACTCCATTCCAATATATTTTATAATCATAGACAATTATCGGTATGTGTGAGGTAAAGTATATGATGATGGTAAGATAAATTCACCTAACAATCTACAATGAAAAATATAACTAGTTAATGTAAAGAATATTAATATTAAATATTGCATCCTTATAATTTACACATTAATTAATAACTCTAAGAATAGAGAAAAAAAACAAAAATAGACCTTTTATGTATATGTCATGAATTATATTACTTACCTTAGGATCTAGGTGAGACAAGTGTTTGACAAACCATTCAATACCTTCAAGTTAACCAACAACACTATAGAAGAGAGAATATTTGTCTTGGAGCCTTAGTAAAGGGGTTGTTGTGACTTCTCAATCAGATGTACATCATGAATATCATGAAAATTTTCATCCATTGGAGAAAGGGTGTCTTGGATCAATCTATTTATACCATCATTCTCAGCTGTACCATTATAAGTGTCATGTTCTTGCATGGGAATAACTTGATCTCAAATATTCACTCCATCTTCCTCATTGTGTACAACAAGATTTCTACTACTACTTGGCACATTCCCAAGATTACACTTAGGATTCCCTTTATTTATAATTACAATCAATAAAATGATATTAGTGTATGTAATGAATATTGAAAGGATATAAATTTCTATGAATACAATCAATACAAAAAAATATAACAAGTACTAACTTACCAAGGAATGATATTCATACCCCCTTCAATGTCTCCAAACTATCTACAATGCCTTTCAGTTGTTGTTGTTAAAATTATTCTTCTATTGAACCCATGCATTGATTGCAAGGGAAATAACATTTCCTATCACCCTTTGCTTCCAATGTCGAAAATAAACTTTGAAGCGTCCTATCATTTTCCTCTAGAGCAATGTTATATGGAATTGTAATTTAATGTTACAACAAAATCCAATGAAGCAACATAAGTACAATATATGAATATATGCTACCAATTTCACACATGTAAATGCATTTTATAGGCCAAAAAACATAATACACATAATAGAGAGGAAGAGGAGCTATGACCCCATATGAGAGGAATTAAAGGAAAGAGAAACAGTTATATGGTTCACATTTTGTCAAAAAGTTGGGGAACATCCTTCCAAAATTTGTAAACATTTTTGTTAAATGGTTGACATGCATCCTCCAACCTTTCACACTAGGTCAAAATCCAATATGTAGAAATTAGGGAAAGGGAAAAAACTTGAGATATCACCCTAGTATACAGTGTTTAGGGTTTACAACATATCCATAGTCCCATAACTTGTAAAATGTAAATTACCAACTACATGCATGGATTTTTCTTTTAAGGGCATGCATTTTTCATCATTCCCTTTTTTCATGATTTGTTATGCATTTTTTCCTTTATGCATTATTTTCCATTTACAAGGCAAAAGTAGTTTTTTAGCTTGAGTTTCTTAGTTCCCTTTTTGCAAAATTTTGTAGAATTTAACTTAGAAATTTGTGTAGATTTTCACTAACAACCAAAGACACTCTTAAAGTGTTTTTTGGTTATCTTGTGTACTCTTTTGCTTGTTGTTTTGTGCAGGTCATTGAATAAACAAGAGGAAATTCTGCCAAAATTCGGCGGATTAGGAGCATTTGGGATTTCCAAAAGCACCCTATACCTTGCTAAGGAATTTTGTAACTTGTAAAACCTTGATTCATTGTTATAAGGATCCTAAGCCCATTTTGAAAAAGATCTAAAGACTAAAAAAAGAGCACCTGTAACCGAGTTAATAAAATAAGTGAGCCAAGAGAAGCCTCACTCTTTGTTTTCCCCTTAAGGGGGGCTTGGTGTTGTGATTTTTTTTGGAATTTATTTCATTCAGTTCTTTTTCCTTTGCATAAAGTTCAAACTATCTCACATTAAGCAATAAAGTTAAATCAAATCTAAATTAGATTTCCTTTTGCAAAGTAGAACACTAATTGTTAAATTAGTTTTATTTTCTGCAATTTCAATTTTGCAAATAAACCATCCCCTCAGCTCCTCGAAAGAGGACTGGTCAGTGTGGATTAGTAATTAGTCTCACATTTCAAATTCTAGTACTTAACTTGTTTAAAATAAACAAATTCCCCTCAGCTCTCAGTGCAGTTCCTGACCCTTCCAGTTGCAAGCTAGTCTCGATCTGCTAGAAGTAAGTTTCATACACATTGTCCTGGTCAGTGGTTGATAGATTAATTAGGACAATCTCTAAAGTAGTTAGCTTAATGTGCGGGAAAATGCCTTGAAGTGACTTGCGAAGTAAGGCGAGCCCTCCCGGGACCTAGCTTCCCACCTTGAGTATGTCTTGATTTTCTTGGATTATGTTTTCCTTCCGTTATCACATCTATGATTTTGTCTTGGAAAGGAAGAATTGAATTCATTTATTCTTTTAGTAATCTCTTGTAATAAAAAAATTTCATTCGGAATATTTATAAAGAGAAGAAATTGGAAAATTTGTAGTTCATGATTGTTTGGAATTTTGTTCATTTGGAATTAAGAAATTGCAATTGGTAGCTTATTGTACTTCAAAAGACATACCTTCTCCCTATTGTAAATAGAGTTCATTGAATTGAAAATTTCACATTCATCTCTTTTCGCATTCTATTGGGTCAAGGTCACAACATCAACAGTTTCATTTCTGTCTCCTTTTTGAGTAAGCAAAAGCCTCTAAAACACAAACATAAATTTAAAATTTATTAGTAACTTTTATTTTCTAGGGCTCTTTTTCACCAACATTGGCTAGGATAGCGCTTTGGAATAGGTTGTAAGGCACACTCTCCAAAGCAACAAAACACATAATAGTACTTTGTGATAGGGAGAGTTCAAATCCAATTGCTACATTTTGTCCTGGGAATCCCTTCTCACACAAGGGTCAAACCTGAGGTCGCATTAAGACTAGTAGAGTTACTCACCCTACTTTGTTGGTCTTGGTGTAGAGATTGTGCGTATTATGGGGGTCTCTTAAAGGTATACCCGCAATGATGAGTGGAATCCTTTCAAGTTGATTTCGGGCTAGACACCCTACCTTTGCGCGTGGATCGAACAGTCGACTGCCTCCCTAGGAATTATTGTTGTAGTGGCTAACCTTAGTAGCCTATATGTTTAGGGTCTTTACACAAGGTGACTATGAAGGGGAAAGTCTTCACGGTACCTGGAATCAATGTTGGCCAAACTCACTCGGGCTCCTAGGAGGGTATACCCACGATTATGTGTGGGAGTTTGCACCAGGTTGTAAGTCTGTTAAGCAGGTCATCAATGTAACTTTTCCACCTGCTTATCCTAGCCCCTTCTTGTCTTGATTTTGTGATGTTGGATTTCATCACCAACTAGTGACTTCGAAAAAAGAATGTTTGTTTGCTTGGTTTGATTCCTAGATTTTATTAGTGAGTGTTGTTTGTTTCCTCTAGTCGGCCATAAATTTCTTTCATTATTTACTTAGCTTGAGCAACATCAGCCTTCATCGTTCACGTAGGATGAAAGGGATACCCCTGGAAGATCCGGAAGGTTACCAACCCTTGCCTTCTAACTCACCAAAAGGCTCTCTAGAGGGAGTAGTCAACAACGAGGTAACTTCTGAAGTTGGAAGCACACACTCTTTAGAAGGATTTTGAATTGTTTCAGACTCTTTAGAGGCTTTCAGACTCCCCCCTCTTAGAACAGATGCGCGTATACTTTGCATGAACTCGTCTAGAGAAATTGTTGTTGTTGATAATACTTAAGTACCTACCGGACCTAACGTAGGATCTGTAGTAGAGGATCCACTTTTTCAGAGTGAATCACTTAGGACCCCAACTCACACTATTGGAAATTCCATTCCTAGTTTCTTCCCTTTGACAGTGTGTGACCTTTATGGTAACCTAGGAGTGAGTCCTGATCAACCTATGCCATCACAAGTGCCTGGGACGTCTGTTACCTATACAATACCCTTAGACCACTTTATTGGTACTACCAGTAGTGTCACTATTGTTTTAGACCAATTGGTGATTGGTTCTCACTCGATTCCTACTCTTTAGATGACTCATTCTACTATGGTTCCACAAGCTACCACGATTCCTGCCAAAAATTTGGTTATCTCCCAAGCTCCAATTGGGACACCACTTACATCTAGAAAAAATCCATCACTTCCCCCTGGGTATAGAGCTCTGAATACTTTCGTTGCTATCCCTACCCAGGTTCCATCCGAAGGTTCTGGACTTTTCATTCCTCCTTGGTATAAAGTTGTTGTTGTTTTTGTTCCTACACCTTCCCAGGTTCTCTCCGGAGGGTCTTATTTTCCTCCTCCACCTTTGCTTTGAGGATCTGGCCCTAGTGGCTCCAATTCGCTTGGAGGCACTAGTATTTCTATCACTTATGTTTTCCAGATTCCTATTAGAGGTCAACCTCAAGCTAGGGGACAACCTCAATTTGGGGGGCAACCTCAGATTGGGGCATAACCTCAACTTGGGGGGCAACCTCAATTTGGGGGACAACCTTAGATTGGGGCACAACATCAACTTGGGGGGCAACCTCGAGTTGGAGTCCACAACCCACTATATGGACAGAACGCACCTATGTTTGTGTATATTATAGGGACATAAATAAGGCTTGTCCTAAGGAAAATTCCCGACCCCTTTCATTGACCAGATTGTCGATGACTGCACTGGCAATAAAATGTTCTCTTTAATGGATGGTTTCTCTGGCTATAATCAAATCAATATTTTACCTACGGACCAACACAAGACCACTTTTATTTTCCCTTGGGGGATCTTCGCCTACCAAAAATTACCCTTTGATCTCAAGAATGCTGGCGCGACTTTTCGGCGTGTTATTTCTTATGCTTTCCATGATATTAAGCACATCGTGCAACCTTATCTTGATGATCTACCAGTGCATTCCATGCATCGCCAAGATCAACCGGTGCATTTGAGGGCCATTTTCGTGCATTGTCGTTATTATTGTATCCTCTTAAACCCACACAAATGCATTTTTTGTTTGGATTCTGGTCAATTGCTTGGTTTTATTGTGTCGATACACAAGATTCACATAGACCCCTTAGGCTATCCTTAATCTACCTCCTCCTTCCACTTTACGCCAACTCCAAAGTTTGCAAGGGAAGGCAATTTTTTTACGTCTTTTCATCCCCAATTACGCTGAACTGATGAAAGGATTCACTTGGTTACTCAAGAAAGGTTACGAGTTTGTATGGGACAATACTACAAACAAAGCCTTTGAAGCTTTGAAACTTGCCTTAACCCGTACAACATTATTGTTTCCCCCTCACTATAGCCTGGATTACTTCCTCTATTTAGTTGCTTTGGATTCTACCATTGCCATGGTATTAGTCCAAGAGGATGATTCACATGAAGAACATGTGATATACTATTTGAGTCAGAGTCTTACGACCACCAAGACCAAATACCTGCATGTGGAGAAACTGGCCTTGGCAGTCGTTCAAGTTGTCCAATGTTTTCGACATTATATCCTCTCACGCAGGACCACTGTTATTTCTGATTGTAACCCTATGCAACATATCCTCACCCGACAACTGCTAGGGGGAAAGTACTCCAAATGAATAGTTATTCTCCAGGAGTTTGACTTAGAGTTTGAACGTGTGAAGTCTAAGAAATCTTTGGTTTTCACTGAACTGATATGTGACCTTCCCGCCACTGAGACAAAATGTGGCAAAGGATTTCTTACCCGACGAATCCCTTTTTCTGATCAGTTCTAATGACGTATGGTATGGAGATATCATTATCTATCTCCAGAGTCAAACTTTTTGGCCCGATCTATCTAGTACAGATCGTCATCGTATATGGTATCAAGCCCGCCAATATATCATTCTTGGTGATACTCTTTACCACAGCAGTGTTGATTCCATTTTTCAACAATGTCTCACTTACGATGAAGCTGAGAAATATTTGAATGATTGTTTCTTTGGAGCATGTGGCAGTCATATGTCTAGATATGCCACTACCCAAAATATCTTTCTGGCCTTCTTTGTTTAAGGACTGCAACATTGCTATTCAGAAATGCCATGCTTGCCAAACTTATAATAACAAGATAAGATCTCATCCTTCTCCATTACATCCTGTAGTTTCCGTTGGTCCATTTGCCAACTGTGGCATTGACTTCATGACGTGTAACCCTCACTCGACTGGGGGGGGGCATAGATACATCATTGTAGTTGTGGATTACTTCACTAAATCGACCAAGGCGATGCCTACATTTGATAACACCAAAAAAAATACAACATTGTTCATATTCAATCATATCATTACTCGGTTTGGTATCCCTCAAGCTATCATTAGTGATCATGGTAGTCATTTTCGGAATTTTATGATGTCTGAACTTACTGAAAAGTTGGGTGTTCATCATGAAAACTCAACCCCCTATTATCCACAAGCCAATAGCCAGGTTGAAGCAATCAATAAAGTTCTCATTACTATGCTTCGACGGATGATAGGAATTCACAAGACAACCTAGCACATGATGTTGTTCTCAGCATTATGGGCCTATCTGACATTTGTTAAGTCTACCATGGGATTTACACCTTTCCAGCTAGTTTATGGTATCGAAGCTATCTTTCTGATTCAATGTGAAATACCATCTTTGAAACTGGTCGTGGAACTTCTCCCCAATACCTCTGTCGAAGAAGAACGTCTTTTGTATTTAATGCAATTAGAAAAAACTCATCGCGATACCGCCCTAGTTATTGAAACTCAGAAGAAACATGTCAAAGCCCAATACGAAAAGCATGTCAAGCCACACATTTTTCCTAAAGGGGATCTAGTACTCCTCTATGAGCAGGATCATGATTTGCTAGGGGTCGGTAAATTCAATACCATGTGGTGAGGTCCTTACATCGTCAAATGTGTGTTGGATAAGGGAGCTTATGAGCTAGTCGATTATGATGGAATTCCTTTGAGTGAGCCCTGAAATGGGATTTACTTAAAGAGGTACTATGCTTAAGTCATGTTTGCATGAGTGCTTGTACTTTTAGTGTATCATACTCTTGTGTGATTTTTCGTTGTTTTGTTTTGACCTTCAGCTGCTGACCTTGCATTGTTCTTGGTTTCCATATGTTGGTGTCTTCCCTACCCTACATTGGCTTCGTTGATGGCGCTAGTCGTAGTACTCATAACTTAGCATCTGTTGCTTGGGCAATTTACGCACTGACAGATGAATTGGTCAGTCTACATGGTGTTTTTTGAAACTGGTCGTGGAACTTCTCCCCAATACCTCTGCCGAAGAAGACATCTTTTGTATTTAATACAATTAGATGAAACTCGTCGCGATGTCACCCTAGTTATTGAAACTCAGAAGAAACATGTCAAAGCCCAATATGACAAGCATGTCAAGCCACATGTTTTTTTTGAAGGGGATCTAGTTCTCCTCTACGAGCAGGATCATGATTTGCTAGGGGCCTATAAATTCGAGTCCATGTGGTGAGGTCCTTACATCGTCAAACATGTGTTGGAGAAGGGATCTTATGAGCTAATCGATTATGATGGAATCCCTTTTAGTGAGCCTCGAAATGGGGTTTACTTAAAGAAGTACTATGCTTAAGTCATTTTTGCATGAGTGCTTGTACTTTTAGTGTATCATACTCTTGTGTGCTTTTTCGTTGTTTGGTTTCAACCTTTAGCTTCTAACCTTACGTTGTGCATGGTTTCCAGATTTTGGTGTCTTTGCTACCCTACATTGGCTTCGTTGATGGCGCTAGTCGTAGTACTCAGAACTTAGCATCTGTTGCTTGGGAAATTTATGCACCAACAAATGAATTAGTTAGTCTAATTGGTTAGTCTACAGGTAAGATTGTAAGATAATAATTCTAGAGGCAAGGCTTACCGAAAAGTTGTCATCTTGAGGAAGTTTTGACTTAGTGTTCCTTGACAACGACACCAAAATGTTATTGCGCAGTTTGTAGCAAGGATAAAAAGATATCAAATGGAGAGTCAAACTGGTGTAACAGGAACCAATCCCACCCAATGTCACCACAATGGGATAGTTATTTCTATTTAGGGTGGTAAGGCCCAGGGGATATGTCCCCAGTGACTTGCGGTTTTGAGAAGGCAAAGGATTACAGGATAAAGTAGTTATTCCCCCCTCACAAGTCACCACCGAGCACATAGTTTGGCCAAAGGCTAATAATAAAGTAAAACCCCCAAAGAGATACACCTGCCTAGAACAAAGCAACAATAAACTGGTATATGCAAGCTTTGGTCAATGGGTTAGTACTTTATGTAAATTGATGACTATTTGATACACTTATAAGCAATTGATAATAAATATTGATGAAGTCAATGTTTATAAATGGCAATGAAAATTATGTCACTTCACCAATAAATGTTGGAACAATATGGCATTCAATGTAATAAATCAACACTTCATTCAATTTATGCCTTTAATCACCATTTAATTGCTCATAAAGTAAAACGTTTGCTGCACCAATGATGTAATAGATAGGGATGACGACAACAATAGGGTTAGAAGGTTAGTGTTAGGCTAGGGTTAGTGAAGTTAGGGTTTGATTCAAAGTGTTGAGAGTTTTTTGTGATCAAGTTTACTTCAACGCATGAGGTCTTTAGATTAGTGCCTTAGGGTTAATGGAGTCAAGCAGTGTAAGACACAAGAGCTAAAGGAGGCAAAGGTAGGTAGGTCAAGGACTAGAAGGAGGGAATTTGGAGTGTTTCTAGAGAAAGGCCCCAAAGTCAAAACCCTATGGGAGAGAGGCTCACCTTGGTGTAGGTAAACTTGGCCTCGGTACTCTCTCCTCCTTCCTTAACTCAATGGCAAAAACAACTAGCTGAAAGATGAAATATAAAACCAAGACTAGAGGGTTTGATGAAACAAAGTGTTTCTACAATAAGGCTCTTTCAGCAAACCCTAGAGAAAATTGGCCCAAAGTGTAGTAGACCTAGGCTTAAGGTGTATCTCTCTTATTAGCTTATAGATAGTACAACTAGCAATAAATGAAGAAAAAATAAAGGGAGTGTAGCAATGGCTAGGCTCTCTCCTTCTTCAATGGCTGAAAATTTTCTCTCAATGGGGACATGAGACAAGGACCTACTTGTGTGCTTCTCACCTAGGGTTTTGTTCAACAAAAACATAAACATATGCAAGAAATTAAACTACAACCATTCATTCAAGAAGTTTTGCAAAAAAATACTTACAATTCACCAAGAAGAAGCAATGCAAACCCTAGTTGTAACACCTTCCATTAAGAGAAATGCCAAAAATGCCAAAATAATCCTCCTTCAACAAGTGTACATCACTAAATCAGCCAATAACCAAAGAGAGGGCACAAATTTCAGACCTCCTTATAGAGTCAGTAAGTTATGATGAAAAAATGAAGGTAAAAATCCTTCATTTATACGGTATCATAACCTAAATTTACATTTTAGGTCATGTAAAAGGCCGACAATGCCAAAATACTAAAATCATATATTTTTATATTAAAATGTTAATTTAAAACCCTAATCAAGATGAAAAGAGAATAAAATCCCCTCAATGGGAGACGTTAACCCCTTTTAGGGAAAATGGGGCATCCTGGAGAAAAACATTAGCCCTCCTTGGGCTTCTCCAACCTGCCACATGTGCCAATAATGCCCAGTCTACCTCCCAAGACATCCAATAGGCTGGATGAAATCATGGTCATCAAGGGTGACATCACAGGCCTTCAAAGGCCAACGTTCCACTGAAAGAGGGTCAATCCCCGTAGGTCAAGCTTTGCCAAAGTGCCTCCGGTGGAACATCCTCTTCTTCCCTGGTGCAAAGCCCCTGATCCATCCTTGTCTTGTCTCTACCCCCTGATGGGGTCTCAACATCCATCTGATGGGCTCTTCAGACCCATGGAGGTCCGAACTGATCATCTCCCCATGTGTATCGATCCAAATGGTACCTGTCCATCGGGCATGGTCCTGCACATCAAAAGCTATGCCCTCCATGGGCTCATCAGTCACAAGAATCATAACAATGTCAATCACATTTCATCATCAATATTATTAAACATGTGCATAAAATCTCTAATAAATCAGTTAATAGCTCAAAGACGTTACACAAAACTGCAATACAAGTCTGGAGAAAAGGACAAGGTGTCCTATTGGGCCAGTGTCCACTGGAAAAGGAAAGTTCCTGGAAGAGAACTCATCCAAGCCATGTAAGTGGGTAATGTGGTCAGGGGATGTCCAAGCATCTGGGTGCAATGAGGGTCAAGGATGCAAGAAAAATTACCTGTGGGTGCCTTTGTAGAAGGCGAGTTGTACCTGTCTTGGATGCAATTTTTCCAAGCCCATTCTTGCCTCTTATTCTTATTCTTTTTGTTTTTTTATCTTTTATTGTTTTTCTTTTTGTTCAAGGGCTAATAAGGGGACACTGCCCTGGCATGGTGACTTATGGTGATAGCATTACCCACAAGTACTTTCACAGAAATGAGAAGGCTGGCTCATGATGAGACCCCCTTTCCCTTGGCCATGCAACCAAGAGCCACTGCCTTGGCGTGGTAACCAGCTGGTGGCAATGTCATACTGCTAGGTACCCATGGAAATAATAGGTTGGCTCATGATGAGACCCCCTATCCTCTGGTTAGGTCTTGTTTTATCATTTTTTCGGGTCCCTCTTGTTTCTTGCCGAGAATATTTTTATTGCTTTCTTGGGGATCCCTGGGTGAAGCATCTTGAGGTTTTATTCTTAGGCTTTTATCTTTTACCAGCTTGCTTTTGACTTCTGGGCCTTTAGCCCCTTCTTCCCACGAGATAAGATGCAATCCTGAAAATAGGTCAACCCAATGCTCGGACAAGTGGAATGGGATAAGTGAGTGGGAAACAAGATGGAACAGTGGTGCTATGATGGAAGCGGACAATGTATTTTCAGAAATCCCCCAGTGGAAAACCCAAACCTACAGACACAGGCTTGCTAGGGCACCCTATCAATCCCCCCAAGCATGGTCAAGTGGGAAAGTGTAAGATCCAAGCAATTGTTAGAAATAAAAGGAATCATATGCATACATTCAATGGTTTTGATGATCAAAGTGACACATACCATGATACCTGGAGTAATTACCTCATGGAGCAAGAACCTTCTCTGACAGAGGACCAAGCAGATGGTGATGGATGTTGCTGCTACTGACAAGATGAAGATGATGGAAGAAAGAAAAGGTGGGCCCTCCAGGGCCATGCTAAAGTCAATCCTGCTCTTGGTACTCCATGTCTAGGACCTGTGGGCCTCGAGACATGATCTCCTAGTTATCCCTAAAAGTGGGGGATAACATCTGGCTCCAACTCGGGGACATGTGCTCACCGTAGAGCGCATGAGAAACTCAGCATCTATGGCATAACCTATTGACCTGCTCGATCTCAATAGAAGCATCAATATCAAAATTGGGGTGGCAATGCCACCCCAACATAGATATATATATATACATAGACTGAAACAAAACAATCAATAACGTAAATGTGAAAGCAAACTAATATGCAATGCAAATGGTATAGTACACGAATGAAAGAATTCCTACTTACCTTCACTTACTTGTGAATTTAGGTTCTAGGTGGATGGTAACGCTTGATGTGTAAAGTATTCACTAGAAACTTTAGGGCCTCCCCCTCCATGGTGCCAAGGTTGAAAGAGTTCACACCTGCATGACTTGTGATTCTATAAGGGCCTGTCCATAAACTATCAAACTTCTTATGCATACCAGGTTTCTCCTTTCTTTTATCCCATAGTAGTACGAGGTCTCCTTCAGTGAAGTTTCTTTCCTTAGATTTATGGTCAAATGTGCTTTTTATCTTCTCCTAGCTTCTTTCCATTTGACCAAGGGAATTTCGTCTGGTCTCATCCAACTCTATTAGCTGGTTGATTCATCCTTGGATTGCTTCCCTATCTGTAGCATAATGTTGGGCAAAATGGAGGGTGGGAATTTGGAGGTTCACAGAAATCTTTTCTTCTAGTCCATATACCAACTCAAAAGGGGTCCTTCTTGTGGAGGTCTTTGTTGTTATTCAGTCCACCCATACTGCATACTTGATTTTTCTATCCCAAGATTTCTTATTTTCCCCCACGACTTTCTTCAAAATATTCATAAGGTTTTTATTTCTTGATTCTACCAATCCGTTTCCTTGTGGATAGTAATTGGAGGAATGGGATAGGACAATGCCATATTTGAAGAAAAATTCCACCAAAGTGTGTGAGCTAAAAGCTTTGGCATTGTCTGTAGTGATTTTGGAAGGGATACCGAACCTAGTTATGATTCCTTCTTCCAAAAAGTTCATGACTACTTCTTCGATGGCTTTCTTTGTGGGAATGGATTCAACCCATCTAGTGAAATAATCTATGGCTATTAGGATCCACCGGTATCCATTACTCGAATTATCTTTAAACTCACCAAAGAAATCTAAACCTCACTGCTGAAAGGGCGCTTCTATAACTACGGGTTTTAGGGGTTGCACTGGGAGATTTTGTTTACCAGAGAAGTGCTGACAAGGTTGACAAGCTTGGACATGTTGGTGAGTATCCGAAAAGAGTGTTGGCCAATAATACCCAGCCCTCAGGATTTTGTGAGCGGTAGTGCGGGCTGCAAAATGTCCACCACAATATCCAGAGTGTAATTCTTCTAGCAACCTTTTTGCCTCTTCCTTATTGACACATATAAGTATGATCATGCCAGGGTTTCTCCACCCAAGGCCATCTTCATTCAAACAATATTTCATTGACCTTAGTCTTAAAGCCCTTCTTTTGTAGTCTACTAGGTTATCAGGACAAGACAAGTTCTTTAGATAATAGACAATATTGGAATACCACTTATCATGCTCTAGTTCAATGACTACCACATTTACTTGTTCATTCTCGACACTTTGTATGGCTTCTTGGTTGCTCTCAGTCAGCATTTGGGCTAAACCTTGTCCCTTTATTATTTTGGTGGGTTTTATCTCTAAGTCATACTCCTGGATTTTGGATACCCACTTTCCCCTAGTTCCCATGCAATCTTGTTGTGATAGGACATCTTTTACTGTTGGGTAAGGGACATAAGCCTTAATTTTATTGTAGTCGATGTAATTTCTAAAGTGTTTAAGGGATTTTACCAAGGCATACGCTTGTTTCTCAGTGATTGTGTAATTCAATTTGGAATCTCTAAGGACCTTTCTCATAAAGGCCACAGGGTGTTCATAGTCATCGACGTCCTTTTGCATCAGAACGCCTGCAATGGTATCCTGGGAGGCAAACGAGAATATGATGAAATCTTGTGAATAATCAGGGCTGATCAAGATGGGGGCTTGGGAGATAACATATTTAATATCCTCGAAAGACTTGATGGCCTTGTCATCCCATCTGAAAGCAACATCCTTTTTTAGCAAAGCACTCATGGGTTTTATCCTTTTGGAAAAGTTCAGAACAAATCTTTGGATGGAATTGATCTTTCCAAAAAAGGATTGTAAGGATTTTTTGTTGACTAGGGGACGAACATCTCTTATTGATTGGAACCTTTCAGGATCAATGGATACCCCTCCCTTTGAAGCCACGTGACCTAGAAGTTTTCCCTCGTCAATCCCAAAAATAGATTTCTTGGGGTTTAGAGAGATGCCATACTTCCTACAATGCTTGAAAACAATCTTGAGGTGTGAGAAGTGGTCCTTTCTGTCTTTTGATACAATAATGAGGTCATCCTGGTAAATTTATATGATCTTTTGTATAAGATCCCTAGAGGAAAAATCCATTTCTCTTTGAAAGGTAGCACCGACGTTCGTAAGACCAAACGACATTCTTAAGTACATAAAGGTTTCCCGGGGTGTAGTAAATGTTTTTTTGAGTTGGTCTTCTCTTTTGAGAAAGAGTTGGTTGTACCCGGAAAAACCATCCAACATGGACATCATCCCTACCCCGGTAACCCTTTGCAGTAGATGTTCCATGTCTGGGAGAGGGTAGTTGTCCTTCAAGGATAACTAGTTAAGGTTTCGGAAATCAACATATAGGTGTATGTCACTGGTCTTCTTTTGGACAACTACCAAATTTGACATCCAAGAAGAATATCGAATAGGGGCTATGATGCCAGCGTCAATGATTTTCTGGAGTTCTTTTTGTATTTGGCTTGCTAACTTTGTATTAATATGTATTAACTTTTTTCTAAAGGGTTTGGCTCCTTCAACCAAGGGTATGGCGTGCTAAATGACATCTCCTCTATAGGATTTCAACTCATCGCAATTCCATGCAAAGGTATATTTAAATTCTCGGATGAGTGCTAGTATTTCCAACCTCTCCTTTTCAGTGGTGCCTTTTCCTATCTTGATCATCCTTGGGTCTATCTCTGTACCAATGTTGAATTCTAGAGATTCACCTGCTTGTTTATTGGGCCTTCTTCCTTTGAAAACATCATGTATGTCAAAGAGGCTTTCCAAGGGAACACAACCTTTAGGTAAAGTATTTTTTTGAAGGTTTATAACCTCCAAGTTCATGGAGTTGGCTAGAAAGTTAATTTGTGAATTAGTGAATTCTATGTTGTTTTCCATGAACCTAATGATTTGTTCATCATCTTCAAATACTTTCCAATGCTCCAAGTTATCGGGAATAGAAGGCCTAAAGTGGACTTCCATCTTGCATAAGTCATGAAATGGTCCTTCATAAGGTTGTAGGGTGGAAGTAGAAATAGCCAAGGCATCCACCATGTGGTTATCTTCTTGAGGAATGGCTTCGAGTGACACTATCTTGAAGGATTTTGAAAGGGATTGAGCTAAATCTCAGTACTTCTTCAACTTCTCATTCTTTGTAGCAAATTTCATCATTACTTGTGATACTATGAGGTATGAGTCCCCTTTTACCTTTAGGTGTGCAACATCCTTGTCAATTGCTAAGTTGAAACCTAGGATCAAAGCCTCATACTTGGTGATGTTGTTAGTGCAATGGTATTCTAGCCTATACGAGTGGTAAAAGGCTTCACGAGAAGGGGTTGTCAAGACAATTCCATCCCCTGATCCGGAGTTTGAGTGAGATCCATCAAATTCTAAATTCCAAATTCCCTCAGATTCTTCGATGGTGTCAATATATAGCTTCCCTTCTTGGACAAACCAATTATTGACATCACTGTCAATACACAAGAGTTGGTCGCTTAACTTGTCAAGGGTTTCGATTGGGGAGCCTATGAGGGGTTCATTATGGAGGGTGAAGAATCCTCCTTCAGGGTGAGGGATGGTTACCTTAGATTCTTGTTCATCAAAGCTTCCACCCAAATGATTTATGAGTTTCTTGTGAAGGATGATACCCAAACTGTTCAAGGCATCTACCACAATCACATCTATAAAGAAAGGAGCACTAGGGTAGGCGTCAAAGGAAAGCTTTAGATTTTTAATGATTCCCTTTGCAAAACCACCTCTGGTATTTGGTCATGAAAGGCTCAAACCTAAATGATGCATCATTTCTTCCATCATAATGTTGGTTGTAACATTTGGGTGCAAGACACAATTACGGAGGAGGGAGTTATTGACTTGGAGAGTGATGTAGAAAGGTGTGACCTCAAGGCACTTTGAAACAACGTTTTCTACTTGGTGGATAAACAGAGGAAATTCTTCAGGAGGATCATGCTCAAAGGTTCGTAGAAGAGAGACTTCAATCTCCTCCTTTTGGGAAGGCTCAATTTCCACAGGAAGTTCCTGAAGAGGGGCATCCTGTACATGGGTATGGGAAAAACTCCATTTCCTTTTGGGGGGTGTGAGTTCAACTTGAAAGATTTCCCGGGGCTTAGTTTCAGTGATAAATTCATCACTAAGGTCCAAAAGGTCATTATTGTGTGAGAGGTCAACCTGACAGATGTAATTCTTGAATTCAAGATTCCTCTCAATCTAATAAGATAAATCTTGTGCTTCCTTTAGGGTTGAGAGTGACCGGTCCCTGAGAGTGAATTGTAAAATCCCTTCTAAAGAGCTTATGTAATGTTTGAGGATAGATTCTTCTGAGCTTATTTTTAGTCGGACCTTTTTGAGGAGGAGATTGAACCTATCATTGAAATCCCTAACGTGCTCACAGGAACCCCTACAAATATCAAGGATTCAAGGTATTGAGAGTAAGAATTTTGTGTGTGTTCACTATTGCACCACCTTATTTTGAAAGCTTTTTCCATCTCTTCGGGATTTTTTATGCTTCCTTTCGGGTAGGCATCAATCCAAACCTTGGCATACTCTATAAGAGAGCTTTCAAAGAGTCTCATAAAGACATCAAGGTGTTCTTGATTGGCTTGATGAAAATCAAAGCTATCACAAAACTGGGCCCAATGTGAATTACCGAGAATTCCTTTTCTTGAGAAAAGTGGCAACCAGGAATTTCTGTCTTCATGCAAGTCATGAAATCCACCTTGGATATTACTTAGGTTAAAACAACCGAAAGCTTCAAGGTGAGACCATTTGTGTGGATCTAGTGGAGGAGTAGGCTTTGTCAGGGTGACAATTGCCACAGTAGAGGGGTTTGAGTACTATCTCCCGCAACGGGTCGTCATCAGTGGAGTCGCAGATAATTTGCTTGAAACTCTCAAAGAAAAGGGAAAACACCCTAGTGGAGTCGCCAGGTAATCTTGTAAGATAAGAAGTCTAGAGGAAAGGCTTACCAAAAAGTTTTCATCTTGAGGAAGTTTTGACTTAGTGTTCCCCGACAACGACACCAAAATGTTATCGCGCAGTTTGTGGCAAGGATAAAAGGCTATCAAATGGAGAGTCAAACTGGCGTAACATGAAACAATCCCACCCAATGTCATGACAATGGGATGGTTCTTTCTATTTAGGGTGGTAAGGCCTAGGGGATACATCCCCGATGACCTGTGTTGGACAACTGAGAGGGGGGGGTGAATCAGTTGTTACCGTGCTTAAACAATTATGCTTATTTTAAACTCTTTACAGAGCACTCAATGACAATCACAATAATGCAGAGAAGTAAGCAATAGAACATTCAACATCATTCACACATATGAGATACACAGAGACAGATATTTCCTGAGGAAACCCATAAAGGGTAAAAACCTCTTCTTCTTTATATGATAAGTAATCTTTACATTCTGTACATTATCATACTTATGAGCACCAAATCATAATGAGGCTACAACCTTTGTTTTGCAAGATGCTACTTGCTGAGAACACCAACTCTTTGGATTCTCTAGCACCCACTAGAAGGAAGCATCGACTCCCTGGTTTCTCTAGCACCCACTAGAAGGAAGCACCAACTCCCTCGTTTCTCTAGCACCCACTAGAACGAAGCACTAACTCCCTGGTTTCTCTAGCACCCACTAGAAGGAAGCACCAACTCCCTAAGAGTTCCAACACCAACTGGATGGAAGCACCAACTTCCTAAGAGTTCCAGCACCAACTGGATGGAAGCACCAACTTCCAGTTACACAGGAACCAACCTGTATATCAGAGAACCAATGTTCTCCCTTACACCACCCTGCCACCCTAGTTTCTCTTACTGCAACCAGATGGAAGCTACAACTCCCTGCATTCAAGAACCCACTTGAACCTCTGAGGACAACAGTCCTCCCTAGCACATCCCTACCACCCTGAAATATTAATCTTTTCTACTGAAACTTATTACAGTGATATAATGTTCATCAATGGCTTACCAGTCTCATCACTATTCTACTACACTGCCCTGCTCTGTCTGCCTCACTATCTTCCTGCACACATGCCTTGCACTTTCTCTTCTTTTGCCTTTTATGCTCTGTGTGCCATGTCCATTCAATGCACCATTCATCTTCTCTGTATATCAGCTACTGCACACTGCCTCCTTCTACACGCCTAAATCACTCTCAACAACAACACTCATCTCTTCTTTGTTCTCCATTCTTATAGTCTCTGTGCACCTTGTGCATATTATATGCGCAATGCTTTTGCATGCTCTACACCCTGCCATTGTTCTCCACATCGAGATGTTCACTGCCACTCCACATTGCCACTGCTTCACTCCCTCGAGCATCAACACACTCTCTCTTTTCTGCATGTTCTCCTCATGTTGAGTCCTCTTCCTGATCATCATGGCAATTCCTCAGCTTTTCTGGTGGTTATACCCATGCGTCCATCATCACTGGGTGTTATGCTAAGATTCCTTAGCCTGTGTAGTAGTCGAGACTCTTTGTCTTCTCTATCATAGTCGAGCTCATCCTCTCTATTGCATTTACAGGCTTCAACGCTCTTCCATCTGTCAATCGCCTCTATGAACAGTCTTCATTCCTCTAGAAGATGCCTTGAGACTCTTCAGCTCCTCTGGCAATCACACTGAGGCCTCTTTGATTTTTCTATGTAGAAACAATCAGTGGTTTCTGGCAGTTAGACTGTGACCCTCTTGAGCCTTATGCCTTTGGCACCTTTCACCTTTCCTTTCACATGTGGCCTCAGGTGGTGACCACACACCTGTTCAGAAGGTGCTTTCACGATTTGCATTTCGACAATTCCTTTTGTGAGGCATCTGGACTCTCCAAGTTATGATCTTTGAAATGGAGATTAGCTTCGTGCTAGCTCCTCCCTTGGGCCTTCATTGATGTGACCATAGGTTATAACCAGGGGGCCAATTCTAAACACACATTTCGCATTTCAGCATTTCGGCATTCCTGTGGTGAAGCATATCGACTCTTCATGTTACAATCGCTGAAAAGGATCTTGGCTTGGTGATAGCTCCTCCCTCTCACATGACCACTGACGGTGACCACAACATACACCAAAAGGTATTTCAGCATTTCGGCATATCTGTGGTGAAGTGTTTCGACACTCCAAGTCACGAACCCTGAAATTTTCGGTGTTTCATCATTTTTGTGTTGAAGTGTTTCGACACTCCAAGTCACGAACCCCCAAATTTTCAGCGTTTCGCATTTCAGCGTTTCGACATTTCTGTGTTGAACTGTTTAGACACTCCAAGTCACGAACCCCGAAATTTTTGGTGTTTCACATTTCGCAACTTCGGGACTTCTGTGATGAAGAGTCTTGACTCTTCATTTTGCGATCATCAAAACTCCGAAATTGAGTCAGATCAACGGTCCACAATCTTGATGGTTCGACGGTCTAGATCTTTTTGTGATTTCACATATCGCGAGTTCCTGTCGTGAGTTTATTCCTTGACTCCTCCAACTCCTGGTATCTGAAACTCCTAAATGGAGTCAGATCAACAGTCCACAATGTCCCTTTGATCAATGACTCAGATTAAGTCATGGTTTCGCATTTCACGATTTCGTCATTCTTGTCGTGAGTGTTCTTGACACCTCCAACTCCTGGTATCTGAAACTCCGAAATGGAGTCAAATCAACGGTCCACAATATCCCTTTGATCAACGACTCAGATTAAGTCATGGTTTTTCATTTTTCAATTTCGACATTCTTTTAGTGAGTGTCCTATACATCTCCAACTCCCAGTATCCAAAACTCCAGAATGGAGATTAAGTCGTGGTTTCACATTTCGCGATTTTTTGTCGTGAGTTGCTTCCTTGAATCCTAGAGTTTATGCTTCTGAATGGGATCCAATGATCACTTATTGAACTTTCCATTGCCATGCCATTATCCCTTCACTGTTGGTCGTGATCTTTGCCATCAATGACAAACATTCATACTTTGCACTATCTCTTTTGATCTTATCGAGCTTGCTTTGTTGCATCTTCCCAAAATACTTCTGGTGCCCTCCTAGCACATTCTTCCTGTACTTAATCCATCGTATTTGTTGTACTTTCCATCAATGACAAGAATACGCTACCTGTAAAACATGCCAACAATCTCCCCCTTTGTCATTGATGGCAACAAAGGCACCCGGACTCTTTTCTCCCCCTTTGACATCAATGTCAAAGAACACATGTTCCCCCTTAGCTGTTGCAGTATTTTTAGGAGGTATCAGATATTAAACCAACACAAACTCCCCCTGACAGGATATACTCTCTTATTTGAGGCCTACAAAATATTTGTATCTAAACTAGAGTCTTCTCTTTTGATTCTTGGACCTATTCATCTTCAGCTTCCACTGTATCCTCTGTAGAATAATCAAAATTTCTCACCTCTCTTACTGGGACTCCTTCATCAACCTTTTCTTGTCATAACTGGATGACTCCCCCTGTCACTGTTCTCTCTCTTCTTCTGAATTCTTTCCCCCTTTGTTCCTAAAAGGTTAGCTTTCCTTGACAAGGTATTTCCTCTTGTTATCTCTATAGGATGTCATGTATATCATTTTGTAAAACAAAATGTTGTTGTTGAAGATGTTGTTGTCCTACTGAAACACTGCATAATTGTAGCTTGTACTTTTTAAATAACCCTTGGATCTCCCCATTGATTCTCATCGGTCTCTATTACTACAGTTTCATTTTTCTTCCATGATGCATAAAATCCAAGGCTTTTGTGACCATATTCAATCACAAGAAAAAACCGCTACAACCACTCTCATGCTTGCTTTTCTTTTTCACAGACGAAGGACCTATATCAGGTTTCTTAGGAGTATTGATTTCTTCCTTGTTGTATGCAATACCAGATTTGTCATTTGGCGATCTCTGACTATCCAAGAGCTTATCCAGGGTCATGGAGTTGTTTAAGAACTTGCTTTGGGTGTTTGACTTCTCAACCTTCAAAACTTTAGCTTCCATCTTATGACATGATTCTTCTTCTGCTTCTTCCATGGGATAGATGCTAACTGAACATTCTTTTATTGTATCTATGTCTTCTTATCTACTTGCAGGGGAGGATTCAATATCAACATAATTAATTGTCCTTATGCCTTTATTCACCACTTGTACTGAGTTTACATTTAACTTACATTCTTTGAACGTGAACACCTCTTCACTACCTCTGTCACACTTTTGACTTGTACTGAGCAAATTATGTTTCAAACCATCCACAAGTAGAACATACTGGGCATCTCCTTTGACATTACTCAAACTCACCATCCCTCTATCCTTGATTTTACCTGGTTCATCATTTTCAAGGATCACATTTCCTATTTTTCTTTTACTTATTGACATAAGCTTATCCTTGTCTCCAGTCATGTGCTTGGAACATCCATTATCTATATTCCCATAGGCCTTTTGTTTTTGAGTTGAAAGTGCTAGACCACCTTTTTCACTATCATTCCTTTTCAATGTGCTGGCCTTTCTATCTAAGAAATTTATCCTTGGATCTACTTTGTAATTCTTCAGATGGCAGTTTGTAGCTTTGTGGCCAAAGTTGTGACAGTTATAGCATTCAATCTCATTGTTCAATAGGTCAAAGTTATTGTTGCAACGTTGTCTACTCATTGACTGTTTATTATTTCCTCACCTCCTCAGTTGCTTGTCTCTAGACTTAATTTGGAAATTTGCAATCTGTGATGATTTGTTACTTGGTTGTATCATTCTTTGTTGTGGCAGATATTTATTCCTTGGAAATCTTAATTGCTCATGTCTAAGTATTAAGGAACAATTTATAGCTTTGTGACCAAAGTTACAACAGTAGAAACAATATCCATAGAAAAATTCTTTGTACCTGAAAAATGGTTGTCTTCTTTGAGAAAATCAATTTCTTTCATGTTGATGATTTCCTTGAGCAGGGAGTGTATTATTTTGTTGTTCTACAGATTTAGTTCTAGCACCTTTTTCTTTACTCCTCATGGGCGGTTGATTATCTTCCTTTGTTTCTGCAGGTTTGTTGTCGTCATTGGTTGTAGATTTGACAAACTTGATGAAGTATTTGTTGCTTGGATGACCACTACTTGATCCCTCTTCATAAACCAACCCTATTTTCAACTTTGGATTCCTTTGCTGATTCAGAATGGTGGCTAATCCTTCTGAGGCTTTGATACTTGACAGATTCTAATGATACAAGGCTTGAAACTTCTCCAATTCTTTCCTAGTTTTCACTACTTCTTCTTCCAGATCTTTACATCTTGCCTTCTTTTCTGATAACTGTTGTTTCAGAATGCCCTCAATTTTCTTTGCCTCTTCTAATTCCACTTTTAGCAGGGAAAAGTTTTCATCAGGTTGTTTACTATCTTTCTTGAACTGTATCAACAATTGTTTTTGCTTTCTGTTCTTAATTATGAGTCTGTCAATCTCTTCCAATGCACTGATCAATTCTCCTTCCATATCAACCACAGCTTCTTCTTCATTAACCTCACTTCCTATGATTTTATTATCATAATCATCTTGGTCCATAAGCATGAAGTCATTTTCCTTATCTTCACGTGAGGAGTCACTATCTATGTCCTTTGAAGAGTTAACATCGTTTACACATAAACTTTTCTTTCTGCCAAATCTCTTTGGTTTGAACTTCTTTTCACCTTCAGAGTTCTAATCATGTTTCTTGTGTGGACATTTATTTGCAAAATGACCTATCTTACCACAGTTGAAACATTTGAAGGGCATCTTACCTTGGTACTTTCCTGATCCTTTCTTTAATCTTCTCACGAATTTTTCTTCAATTTCATCAGGCTCAGAATTTTCATTCTTATCTTCTTTAAATGATGCTTCTCTAGAGGTGGGTTTATCTATAACTATCCTCATTTCATATGCATTCAATGTTACTATAAGTTGATCAAAATACAAAGCCTTTATATCATTAAGTTCTTCTATATATGAGACCTTTGGGTTGAACCTATCTGGCAGAGATCTCAAATTTTTTTGAACTAAAGAGGGTTCCTCAATTTTTTCACCAAGCGCTTTCATTGCATTTACTAGTTCTTCAACTCTCAAAAAATACTTCCCAATGGTTTCATCTTCTTTCATATTTATCTTTTCAAATTGTACTCTGTAGGTTTGAAGCTTGGCATCTTTTACCTTCTCATTACCTTCATAACTGCTAATGTGTTTGTCCCACATTTCTTTGGCAGTATGAAGATGCATCACCTTTACAAACTCAACTTCTACAAGTCAATTCAAGATAGCATTCATTCCCTTAGCATTAAAGATAAATTCTATCTTATCATCCTTGGAAGCTAGTACAACAGGATTTATGTATCCAGTCTCTACTACATCCCAAACATCAGCACCTAAGGCCATTAGGTATGTTCTCATTCTAACCTTCCAAAAGGTAAAGTTTGTTCCATTGAACAGAGGGGCCTTATTGGTTGAATTTCCTTCATGGATTGATATGTTTAAGCTCTAGGATCTACCCTTAGATAAAAGGGGTCGGCTTTGATACCAATTGTTGGACAACTGAGCGGGGGGGGGCGGGGGGTGAATTAGTTGTTACCGTACTTAAACAATTATGCTTATTTTAAACTCTTTACAGAGCACTCAATGATAATCAAAATAATGTAGGGATGTAAGCAATAGAACATTCAACATCATTCACACATATGAGATACACAGAGATAGATATTTCGTGAGGAAACCCATAAAGGGTAAAAACCTCTTCTTCTTTATATGATAATTAATCTTTACATTCTGTACATTATCATACTTATGAGCACCAACTCATAATGAGGCTACAAACTTTGTTTTCCAAGCTGCTACTTGCTGAGAGCATCAACTCTCTGGATTCTCTAGCACCCACTAGAAGGAAGCACCGACTCCCTGGTTTCTCTAGCACCCACTAGAAGGAATCACCAACTCCCTGGTTTCTCTAGCACCCACTAGAAGGAAGCACCAACTCCCTGGTTTCTCTAGCACCCACTATAAGGAAGCACTAACTCCCTAAGAGTTCCAACACCAACTGGATGGAAGCACCAACTTCCTAAGAGTTCCAGCACCAATTGGATGGAAGCACCAACTTCCTAAGAGTTCCAGCACCAACTGGATGGAAGCACTAACTTCCAATTACACAGGCACTAACCTGTATATCAGAGAACCAGTTTTCTCCCTTGCACCACCCTACCACCCTGGTTTCTCTGGCTGCAACCAGATGGAAGCTACAACTCCCTGCATTCAAGCACCCACTTGAACCTCTAAGGACAACAGTCCTCCATAGCACCTCCCTACCACCCTGACATATTAATATTTTCTACTGAAACTTATTACAGTGATATAATTTTCATCAATGGCTTACCAGTCTCATCACTATTCTTCTACACTGCCCTGTTCTATCTGCCTCACTATCTTCCAGCACACATGCCTTGTGCTTTCTGTTCTTCTTCCTTTTATTCTCTGTGTGTCATGTCCATTCAATGCACCATTCCTCTTCTGTGTATATTAGTTGTTGCACACTGCCTCCTTCTACACGCCTGAATCACTCTCAACAACAACACTCATCTCTCCTTTGTTCTCCATTCTTATAGTCTCTGTGCACCTTATGCATACTATATGCGCAATGCTTCTGCATGCTCTACACCCTTCCATTGTTCTCCACATCATGATGTTCACTGCCACTCCATATTACCACTGCTTCACTCCCTCAAGCATAAAAACACTCTCTTTGTTCTGCATGTTCTCTTCATGTCGAGTCCTCTTCCTGATCATCATGGCAATTTCTCAGCTTTTCTGGTGGTTATACCCATGTGTTCATCATCACTGGGTGTTATGCTGAGATTCCTTAGCCTGTCTAGCAGTCGAGACTCTTCGTCTTCTCTATCATAGTCGAGCTCATCCTCTTTGTTGCAGTTACAGGCTTCAACACTCTTCCATCTATCAATAGCCTCTATGAATAGTCTTCATTCCACTGGCAGATGCCTTGAGACTCTTCAGCTCCTCTGGCAATCACACTGAGGCCTCTTTGATTTTTCTGTGCAGAAAAAATCAGTGGTTTCTGGAAGTTACATTATGAACCTCTTGAGCCTTATGCCTTTGGCACCTTTCACCTTTCCTTTCACATGTGGCCTTAGGCGGTGACCACATGCATGTTCAGAAGGCACTTTCGCGATTCGCATTTCGACAATTCCTGTTGTGAGGCATATCGACTCTCCAAGTTGTGATCTCCGAAATGGAGATTAGCTTCATGCTAGCTCCTCCCTTGAGCCTTTGTCGATGTGACCATAGGTTATGACCAGGGGCCAATTATAAACACGCATTTTGCATTTTGACATTCATGTGGTGAAGCGTCTCGACTCTTCATGTTACAATCGCTGAAAAGGATCTTAGCTTGGTGTTGGCTCCTCCCTCTCACATGACCACTGACGGTGGTCACAACCTACACCAAAAGATTTTTCGACGTTTCACATTTCGGCTTTTTGGCATATCTGTGGTGAAGTGTTTCGATGCTCCAAGTCACGAACCCCGAAATTTTCGGCGTTTCGCATTTTGGCGTTTCAACATTTCTGTGTTGAAGTGTTTCGACAGTCCAAGTCATGAACCCGGAAATTTTCAGCGTTTTTCATTTCGGCGTATCGACATTTCTGTGTTGAAGTGTTTCGACACTCCAAGTCATGAACCCCAAAATTTTCGGCATTTTGCATTTCACAACTTCGGGACTTCTATGATGAAGAGTCTCGACTCTTCATGTTGCAATCGCTGAAACTCTGAAATCGAGTTAGATCAATGGTTCACAATATTGATGGTTTGACCGTCCCGATCTTTTCGTGATTTTGCATATTGCGAGTTCTTGTCGTGAGTTGCTTCCTTGACTCCTCCAACTCCCAGTATCTGACACTTTGAAATGGAGTCAGATCAACGGTCCACAATCTCCCTTTGATCAACGACTCATATTAGGTCGTGGTTTCGCATTTCACGATTTCATCATTCTTTTCATGAGTGTTCTTGACACCTCCAACTCCCGGTATCTGAAACTCTGAAATGGAGTCAGATCAACGATCCACGATCTCCCTTTGATCAACGACTCAGATTAAGTCGTGGTTTAGCATTTCGCAATTTCGAAATTCTTGTTGTGAGTGTCCTAGACACCTCCAACTCTTGATATCTGAAACTTTGAAATGGAGATTAAGCCGTGGTTTCACATTTCATGATTTTCTGCCATGAGTTGCTTCCTTGACTCTTGGATTTTACGCTTTTGAATGGGATCCAATGATCACTTGTTGAACTTTCCATTGCCATGCCATTATCCCTGTGCTACTGGTCGTGATCTTTTCCATCAATGACAAACACGCATACTCTGCACTATCTCTTCTGATCTTATCGAGCTTGCTCTGTTGCGTCTTCCCAAAATACTTCTGGTGCCTGCCTGGCACATTCTTCCTATACTTAATCCATCGTCATTGTTGTACTTTCCATCAATGACAAGAATATGTTGCCTGTAAAACATGCCAACAACCTGGGGTTTTGAGAAGGCAAAGGATTACAGGATAAAGTAGTTATTCCCCCCTCACAAGTCACCACCGAGCAAATTGTCCAGCCAAAGGCCAATAATAAAGTAAAACCCCCAAAGAGATACACTTGCCTGGAACAAAGCAACAATAAACTGATATATGCAAGCTTTGGTTAATGGGTTAGTACTTTATGTAAATTGATGACTATCTGATACACATATAAGAAATTGATAATAAATATTGACGAAGTCAATGTTTATAAATAGCAATGAAAATTATGTCACTTCACTAATAAATGTTGGAACAATATGGCATTTAATGTAATAAATCAACACTTCATTCAATTTATACCTTTAATCACCATTTAATTGCTCATAAAGTAAAACATTTGTGGCACCAATGATGTAATAGCTAGGGATGACGACAACAATAGGGTTAGAAGGTTAGTTTTAGGCTAGGGTTAGTGAAGTTAGGGTTTGATTCAAAGTGTTGAGAGTTGTTTGTGATCAATTTTACTTCAACGCATGAGGTCTTTAAATTAGTGCCTTAGGGTTAATGGAGTCAAGTAGTGGAAGACAAAAGAGCTAAAGGATGCAAAGGTAGGTAGGTCAAGGACTAGAGGGAGGGACTTTACAGTGTTTCTAGAGCAAGGCCCCAATGTCAAAACCCTAGGGAAGAGAGGCTCACCTTGGTGTAGGTAAACTTGGCCTTAGTGCTCTCTCCTTCTTCCTTAACTCAATGGAAAAAACGAATAGCTAAAAGATGAAACATAAAACCAAGACTAGAGGGTTTGATGAAGCAAAGTGTTACTACAGCAAGGATCTTTTAGCAAACCCTAGAGAAAATCATCCCAAAGTGTAGCAGAACTAGGTTTAAGGCGTCTCTCTCTTCTTAGCTTATAGATAGTATGGCTAGCAATAAATGAAGAAAAAAGAAGGGATTGTAGCAATGGCTAGGCTCTCTCCTTCTTCAATGGCTGAAAACTTTCTCTCAATGGGGAGATGAGACAAGGACCTACTTGTGTGCTTGTCACCTAGGGTTTTGTTCAGAAAAAACAAAAACATATGCAAGAAATTAAACTACAACCATTCATTCAAGAAGTTTTGCAGAAAAATACTTACAATTCACCAAGAAGAAGGAATGCAAGCCCTAGTTGTAACACCTTCCATTAAGAGAAATGCCAAAATAATCCTCCTTCAACAAGTCCGCATCACTAAATCAGCCAATAACCACAGAGAGGGGGAAAATTTCAGACCTCCTTATGGAGTCAGTTAGTTATGATGAAAAAATGAAGGTAAAAATCCTTCATTTATACAATATCATGACCTAAATTTACATTTTAGGTCATGTAAAAGGCCGATAAGGAAAAAATACTAAAATCATATAGTATTACATTAAAATGTTAATTTAAAACCCTAATCAAGCTGAAAAGAGAATAAAATCCCCTCAATGGGATACGTTAGCCCCTTTTAGGGCAAATGGGGCATCCTGGAGCAAAACGTTAGCCCTCCTTGGGCTTCTCCAACCTGCCACACGTGCCAATACTACGCAGTCTACCTCCCAAGATGTCCAATAGGCTGGATGATGTCATGGTCACCAAGGGTGACATCCCAAGCCTTCCAAGGCCAATGTTCCAGTCAAAGAGGGTCAATCCCCCTAGGTCAGGGTCTTCCAAAGTGCCTCTGGTGGACCGTCCTCTTCTTCCCTGGTGCAAAGCCCCAGATCCATTCTTGTCTTGTCTCTGCCCCCTGATGGGGTCTCAACATCCATCTGATGGGCTCATCAGCCCCATGGAGGTCTGAACTGATCATCTCCCCATGTGTACTGGTCCAAATGGTACCTGTTCGTCGGGCATGGTCCTGCACATCAAAAGCTACGCCCTCCATGGGCTCATCAGTCACAAGGATCATAGAAATGCCAATCAAATTTCATCATCAATATTATTAAACATGTGCATAAAATCCCTAATACATCAGTTAACAACTCAAAGACGTTACACAAGCCTGCAATACACGTCTGGAGAAAAGGACAGGGCATCCTATTAGGCTAGTTTCCACTAGAAAAGGAAAGTTCCCAGAAGAGACCTCACCCAAGACATGTAAGTGGGCGATGTGGTCAGGGGATTTCCAAGCATCTGGGTGCAATGAGGGTCAAGGATGAAAGAAACGTTACCTGTGGGTGCCTTTGTAGAAGGCGAGTTGTACTTGTCCTGGATGCAATTTTTCCAAGCCCATTCTTGCCTTTTATTCTTATTCTTTTATATTTTATTTCTTTTCTTTTTGTTCAAGGGCTAATCATTCCCTGGCGTGGTGACCAGTGGTGACAATGTTACCCACAAATACTTTCACATAAATGAGAAGGTTGGCTCGTGATGAGACCCCCTTTCCCTTGGCCATGCAACCAAGAGTCACTGCCCTGGTGTGGTAACGAGCTGGTGGCAATGTCATACTACTAGGTACTCATGGACCTAATAGGTTGTCTCATGATGAGACCCCCTATCCTCTGGTTAGGTCTCATTTTATCATTTTTCAGGTCCCTCTTCTTTCCTGCTGAGAAGCTTTTTATTTCTTTCTCGGGGATCCCTGGGTGAAGCATCTCGAGGTTTTATTCTTCGGATTTTATCTTTTACCATCTTGATTTTTCCTTCTGAGATTTTATCCCCTTCTTCCCACAAGATAAGATGCAGTCCTAAAAATAGGTCAACCCAATGCCCGGACAAGTGGAATGGGATAAGTGAGTGGGAAACAAGATGGAACTGTGGTTCTATGACGGGAGTGGACAATGGCTTTTCAAAAATACCCCAGTGGAAAACCCAAACCTACAGACACAGGATTTCTAGGGCACCTTGTCAATCCCCCCAAACATGGTCAAGTGGGTAAGTGTAAGATCCAAGTAGTTGTTAGAAATAAAAGGAATCAAATGCATACATTCAATGGTTTTGATGATCAAAGTGACACATACCATGATACCTAGACTAATTACCTCATGGAGCAAGAACCTTCTCTGACAGAGGACCAAGCAGATGGTGATGGATGTTGTTGTTGCTGACAAGATGAAGATGTTGGAAGAAAGAAAAGGTGGGCCCTCCAGGGCCATGCTAAAGTCAATCCTGCTCTTGGTACTCCATGTCTAGGACCTGTGGGCCTCGAGACATGATCTCCTAGTTATCCCTAAAAGTGGGGGATAACGATGCCTCAACCAATCAAAGAAAACATCATTATACCTGACGATAGGACCAGTCACATGCCATTCCATGAGGTCGACCCACCTCTTCATTCTTGGATCTTGTGGGGAAGGTATGCCCCACTCTACTTGTAGGCACAAATTTGGAACCTTTTCCAGGAAGGACACCAAAATCGACCCGTATCCGAACTGTTTTAGGTCACCTCTCCTGCACTTGGTCAATTGGTTTTTAATGCTTCTGAGAATCCCGTCACTCCAATTGAAAACTCAGGGTGCTATGCATTCCAGTGCATACTGGAAATAACTCTAAAGAGCCATGTGGGGAGTTGCACTCCCTTCCATGTGCGCGATGGTGTATAGGATAGTCTGTAAAAGTAAGTCACAAACATTTCTTATAGCAACTTTGTCGCTATGCTTCTAAGTACCAAGAACACAATGTGCACTGATATATTGTCTCATAGGTTTTCCACCTCCTCTGCTACCTGTCAGTGTAACTCGAGCCCCATGGCTAGATAACCCAATCAAGAAGTATATATCCTCAATATCTATCTCAAGAATGTGAGCCCCCACACTGAATACCTACTGGTCCACATCCCACATGTGAACTAAGTATTCAAGCAACCTCAACTGGGCCCTCATGCCCTGGATCTTGAAGAATTTTAGTAGTCCACACTGTCAGAGGGCATTTACCATTCCTGGGTCATTCCCAACAAAGTAATCTTCATCCTCATGCTCTCTCTCTCTCCATTCCAACATCCTTAGTGTAGAAAACCTAGAACGGAACATAAAAGAGGGATTAGCACCTTCATCTTCTCCCTGGAAACTTTTTATTGGCAAATACATCTAAAAACATTTTTTGAATTGCGCATGTCGTAGAATAGGAGACCCATACAATGCAGAGACATCGTATTCTAGCATGACCCTGGGTCATTGCAGGTTGACCCTGGGTCATTGCAGGTCATGATATAGAGCGCTTGTGACAACCTCCACGCACGGGTACCCTTGAAAAATTAACTCAAAAAGACATTTCTAACCAATGAAAAGAAAAAATTGATCCATGAAAAGTTGAATGAAATGAAAATTACATGTTCAACGGAGACAGTTCATCAAATGATCAATTGTGCCTCCCGCAATCCGTAGTGGAAGTTTGAGGTAAAATGGGGGTTTTGGAACAAAGTTTGGGTGGAGTAACAATGGAATAGTAAAAATAAGTTTTTACCCATATCTATTAAAATTTTTACTTATCCGATTATATTTTATATTATTATGTATTTCATATAAACCCTAAATTTATAATGAAATTGCAAGTGTTTGATTTTTCGCAGGTGAGAAATCTAGGAGTGGAATATTGAACAAGGATACATCTTTTGGGTTTGCTTTTATACATTTTTCGTGTGTACAGATACTTTTAGAGTTTTTCAAGAAAAACTCCATGCTTAGTTTTTCTCTTTCTCATGCTCGTAAATCATTGAGAATGTAGCCGAGTATACTTTTGTCTCTTTTTTGTACTCGTAATGGTAACATGAAAAACGAAACCCATGGATTATCCTTTAAGCTCTTTTCGTGCTTCGTAAAAATGAAAAGATTGCCGAGAGACCTTGTTATTTTCATGCTCGTAAAAGTATTTGAAGAATAGATTTGATGAGAGGTAGGTTATCACTTTTCTGGCCTCATCATATTAGTTTACGAAAAAGGAACTTGTGGAGTCCTCTTTAAGTGTTTTTCAGAGTCTCTAAACATGAAAAACCCTTGAGTTCTCTCTTTGGACTCGTTAAACAAACATCAAAAAACCCATATGGGACCGAACCACTCCTTCTTAGGGTTTTTTAATTGTACTCCAAGGGACTTGTCCAAAGGATGAGCTTACATCAACATGCATATGTTATCCTCCTAAAGCTTGCACAAAAATAAAGAGGTACTCACCAGAAATGGTGGGGAAAAATTTGGGAAAGAAATGTGTCTCTGTATCCATGTTAGTGGCAGTAATAGTTGCTCTTGAACATGACACCCCCCTTTATCATTGTATACGGGTTGAGAAATCCATTTGTCTCTCGCTTGACCATCCACATGTCCATATGTTGGGTCCTCCTTGAGTCAATTCTACCAAGACCATTGTCGTGTCATTCATATGTTCAGGAGAAGTCAAGACTTAACAACCTCCTATTGAGTCAGCCATCTGCATTTATAAATTTTCTACCATGTCAGCCACCCCTGTGTCAGTTTCGAATCATTTCATACTCTGATCTATCTCAAATATGTTACTTATTTCGTGTCATTGATGGGGGATACATCAAGGCCTTCCTATGATGAGTCTTTTCCTATCGACCTCAGCTCGTTATCTAGGAACAAGACTTAGAAATCATTCAATGCCTTAGAGCCTGCATGCCTCAATGGAAGGTTTCTTCGCTTTCAACAGTGGGTTCACATTATTGGCCCCTGATTGGAGGATTCCTCGACTGTTCGAATTCAACTCCTTTATTCACACTTGTTGGATTGTACTAGGGTACCTTGGGAGTCATTGACATCAATGGTGATTTCCCTCGCACTTGTTAATGGTTCTCATCATTGACCGGTAATCAAGTGGCTTCTACCATTTTCGACTTTAGCACCTGTAATCGCATGGTTAGATTCATACTAAGGGACAACGGAAATGAAGACCCTGGGTCATACCATTTTGGTCTAGGTTGCGATAGAGTATTCATGATTTGTATTGGCACATCCCGAAAACGGAACCATTTGTTGGTTCAAGGGCAACCCAGGTTTCCACGCTTCAATAGTGCACCAAAAAAACCCTAAATACCGGCCCTTTCGGCAACACCTATGAAGAAAATGAAGTCTCACCCAAGGTAGAGGCAGGGGTGGTTGCAGGACTCAAGTGTCTACAACCTAACTGGGACACAGATCTGTGATTACAACACTAACAGAGCACTTATCAATTAATATTCCTCAGCATTTAGATCCACTTTGTATATCTTGTGGCTATGTCTGAATTTGTATTGGCACATAGATCCACTTTGTATATATCGTGGCTATGTCTGAATTTGAGTCATTTTAGCGCATAGATCCATAGTGTATTATGGGTGGCTATGTCGATTTCATATTGAAATGGATCCACGGTGTATATTTGGTGGCCATGACTCATTTGACATTTTTTAATTTGAGTATGGGAATTCCTACCTCGGATAATGGTATATTATTATGCTGATGCTTGACTGTTTGCAGGTTCTCGACTGATGTGCTCTTTGTTTCCTACACACACATTCTACAAAGTACTTTGGTTGTCACGAGTTCCAGCCTCATACTTTGGGGGGCATTCTGTTACACATTATTTTGGTAAACTTAGCGATCCATTGACAACATGTGTTCATGTTCCCAAAAATATCCTTCCTTCATGAGGAAAGTGACTGACTTTCTCTTCTCAAAAGCCTTGTTAAGGAAGTTCGTCGTAGGCTGCATCATAAGAAGGGTGCAACGATGCCTGGTCATCGCACTATGCCCTAAAACTGGTTTGCGACATCTCCGCAAGCTTCTCTATAGCTAGGGTGAAATGATGTAGCCTTAGTACACAATACTATAAACCCATGTAAACTGTGGCATAGAAGGTTCGCCCATATTCACTATAAAGCCTTGCTAGTTGTCAACAAGATGGTGAAACGCCTTCCAGAAATTCAAGTGTTCCACGATGGTGTGTGAAAAGGATGTGCATAAGGAAAGAATGTGAAAAAGCCTTTTCCAAGAAGCGATAATAACACAAAATGATTTATGGATCTAATTCATTCAGATGTGTGTGGACCTATGTCAGCCACTTCACTCAACGGGTATGTTTACTATGTTTATTTTATTGATGGCTTTTCTCGCAAAACTTAGATTTATTTCTTAAAGAATAAAGATGAAGTCTTTAGTAAGTTTAAGGAATTTAAAGCTCTTGTTGAAAATATTTCCAAGAGAAAATAAAGATTTTAAGATCTAATAACGGAGGAGAATTCACATCTAGTGAATTCAAGGAATTCTGTAGAGAAGTTGGGATTAAGAGGGAGCTTTCTACTCCATACAATCCTCAACAAAATGGTGTTGCAGAAAGAAAGAATCGATCAGTTATGGAAGCAGTTAAAGCCATGATTCATGATCAGGACTTATCAATGTACCTGTGGGCAGAAGCAACAAGGACTATTGTATATGTACAAAACAAAAGTCCTCATAAAGTTCTTGAAAATAAAACTCCAGAAGAAGTGTTTTCTGGAAAAGTTCCAGAGGTTAGTCACCTAAGGATATTTTTTTGTCTAGCATATATTCATATTCCCAAGGACAAAAGGAAAAATTTGTATCCTTCAGGTAAGAAGGGTATATTTGTCGAATACATTGAAACATCAAAGGCATATAAAGTATATGTCCTGGATACAAAAATATTGAGATCAGCAGAGAAGTTATCTTTGATGAAGATGCAACTTTCTACAAATCAAAAAGATATCATGTAGATGAGGTACATGATGAGGAACCTACAGCTTCTAAAGTACTAGATACAGAAGAAGAAGATCTTGTACTTGAGAATCATGATATGATGGAGCCTCATAAACCTGATGATTCACCCACATAAGTGATTACATATCAGAGAAAGCCAGGTTGGGCTCGTGAACTCATTCAAGATGCAGAAAGGTATGGTGCCCCAAATAATACTTTCAAAGAAAGTAAAAGACTTCGATTATATTCCAACTATGTTGCACTTGTGTCTAACATCATTGATGCAGAATCTTCCATCTATGAAGAATCCATTGAGAAGAAAGTGTGGCAGGATGCCATGATTAAAGAATATCAATCAATTATGAAAAATGATGTTTGGGACATAGTTCCAAGACCAAAAGAAAAACTTGTGGTAACATCTAAATGGTTATACAAAATCAAGCATGTTGTGGATGGTAGTATTGATAAATTCAAAGCAAGGTTTGTAGCTTGTGGGTTCTCTTAGAAAGAGGGAATAGATTATGAAGAAACCTTTGCTCATGTGGCAAGATACACTTCCATTAGAGCTACTATGGATATAGTTGCAAAGATGGGATGGAAACTACATCAGATGGATATAACGACTGCTTTTATGAATGGTGTTATAGAAGAGGAAGTGTATGTGCAGCAGCCACAAGGATTTGAGACACATGACAGTCAGACACATGTGTGAAGATTAAAGAAATCTATGTATGGCTTGAAGCAAGCACCTAGGACATGGTATGGAAGAATTGATAATTTTATGATGAGCTTGGGCTTTATCAAGAGTAAAGAAAATTCCAATCTCTACTATAAGATTGAGAATGATGATCAATTGATATTACTATTGTATGTGGATGATCTGTTTCTAACAGGAAATGAAAAACTCATCGCTGATTGTAAGAAGAAGATTGCTTTAGAATTTGAAATGAAAGATCTGGGTCAGATGCACTATTTCCTAGGTCTAGAAGTGTGGTAGAATCCAGGTGAGATTTGTCTTAGTCAAGCAAAATACGTTGTGGAAATTCTAAAGATATTTGGAATGATGGATTGTAAATCCATGACTACACCTATGACGACAAATCCAAAGTTATTATGTGATACTTCATCAGAGATAGTGGATGCCACTTTGTATAGGAAAATGATTGGTTCGTTGATGTATTTAACGAATACAAGGCCAAACATATGTTTTGTTGGGAACACTTTAAGTCAGTATATGGTTGAACCCAGACATGTTCATTTGATCACAGCAAAACATGTGATGAGATAATTGAAAGGTACCATTCAATATGGTATCAAGTATGATGCAGATTGTGAGTTCAAACTACAGGGATACTCTGATTCAGATTGGGTTGGTAGTGTCACAGATCATAAGAGTAATTCAAAATGTTTTTTTAGTTTAGGATCATATATGATATTATGGTTTAGCAGGAAGCAAACCAGTGTTGCACTCAGTACAACTAAGGTAGAATATATGGCAGCATGTTTAGCATGTACTGAAGTTGTATGGCTATGGAAATTACTTTCAGGATTATTTGATATTGAGTTAGATGCTACTAGTATTTGCTGTGACAATTAGAGTTGCATAAAGTTGTCAGTGAACCCCGTGTTTCATGAAAAATCAAAGCATATTGGAATCAAGTATCATTTTATCCATGATGTGGTAGAAAACGGAGTTGTAAAGCTTCATTATGTGGCTACCAATGAGCAGGTTGCAGATGTGCTAACCAAACCTCTATCAAAGGTGAAGTTTGAGTACTTCAGAGACAAACTTGGATTGGTCCCTCGTAAGAGGGAGTAAAGAGCTGCATATGGGATTTTGGTGATAGTAGCGAGGCAAGTCATTTACAGGTAGGATGTGGGCTATTCTATTTTATTCTTATCCAGTATGAAAAAGGATTGGCTCTAAGATTACTCATCCAATATGAAAAAGGATTGGCACTAAGTAAGACAGTTCTTGGTGAATTGATAGTTCTTGGTGAACTCTATAGCTTCCTCTAGCATATGGCTAGTAGGATAGTTCTTGGTGAACTACACAAACAGTTCTTGGTGAACTGAGTGAATAAAAATCCTGTAATAACAGCAGTGTGCTCACCAGAGATGTTACTGATCCCAATGCTAGCTATGGATACAAAAATTCTCTTGATGAATAGATTCTACATGGATCAACAAGTCAATAGCCTAGTACAGACAAATGGATGTAACAGTTGGTACTTGGAAAATACCTTCCTTTCTAAGAGGGAGTGTTGAATTATATAGCTTTGGAAGCTATTTTCCCTATTGTAACTAACCATGTAAATAAAGTTTTGATATAGTGTTAACTTTATGTCAAGCATCAAACACATGACAAGTGTCAACCTTATGCCAAGACAACCATATGCCATGTGTCAACCTCATAGCACCTCTAAGAGGGTTTCTTAGAGAGGTTATAGTTGCTAGCTTAAGGAGGTTGCTTGAGAGGGTTGCTTAGGATGGTTGGAGTGGCCAGCTTAGGGGGTCTTTCTTAGGGTGGTGGTTATAGAGTTGTCATACAATCCTAAGACAACTATATAGGGCAGACTATAGAAGAGACAAAGTAAGTGACCTTCGGGAGCATTAG
Source organism: Picea engelmannii (assembly GCA_009831015.1). NCBI lineage: Eukaryota > Viridiplantae > Streptophyta > Pinopsida > Pinales > Pinaceae > Picea > Picea engelmannii. The sequence goes on from ML778763.1 coordinate 664,147, forward strand.
GAGGTGGCTCTTGGGAACTTTAAGAGGTGGCTCTTGGGAACTTTAGTAGGTGACTCTTGGCAGCCAAAGGAGGGAAAGTATGACGGTTGTTATACAACTATCATACATTCTTAGGGGGCTGCTTAAGGTAGCCAAACCAACCTATAAAAATGAGCATTCACTTACCATTTATATATCTTTGTTTTGTTGGAGTCTTCTATTGAGGCAAGGCATCTATTTGCTGAAGTATTTTCTGTTGGTATATGGCTGCTAGTTGTTGGAGTCTTCTGTTGTTCCTTGCTGATATAAGGCTGCTACAAATACTATGTTAAAGCTGCCATAACTCTTCTACAGCAAGAAGGAAATCCATTTATCTTTTGGTGATTTTGTCAAGCTGTTACTATAAGTGTTAGTTCAGTTATTTGTGAACTTTGTAAGTGCTGAAACAGAGGTATTGTTTCAGCCCTCTGAGTCCTAGATAATTACTCTAAAATCTTCTATTGGTATTGTACTTTGTTGAAGAATCTAAAGAGAAGTTTTGGCTGGGTTTTCTACCCCAAGAGGGTTTCCCAGGGTATACTTGTGTTCTCTCTGTGATTGTCTCACTTTCAGTGATCTTGATATATGCAATATGTATTGGTATG